>JASCZW010005248.1:0-152500 GCA_034211315.2 Aedes japonicus
CGTGGACATTTCGTGGAAAATGTATGTATACTTTCAAAACGCATAACAAATTAATAACCACTTGTTTTTACTTACCTTCTTACAGTTAGGCCAAGGCCAGAAAGCGTCTCCACATCGCACGGTCCGTGGTTACATTTTGCACAGCATCGAGAGTCCGCCGGTCGCTGTCAGCTTGATCGATCCACCTTCCCAATTCTTCGACTTTTCTATAACGTAGGACTACGTTTCTCTTTTCTATACCGGGTTCGTTTGAAAAATGAGTGCGTAACGCAAAAGTGAAAGCTTTTTGATCGCTAATAACTCTCTTTTGGCTGAACAGAATGACATTATTTTGACACGATCAGGAAAAATATTTTTTATTAAATTTTCAATTATGCGCTATTAGAATAAGTAGTTCAACGTTTTAATTAAAAATCACCTACTTTTGCACCCATACAAATCTGCATATGAACAGGTTGAAAATATGGTTTTTCCTTCCCAGGTCATCAAGAACATATGGTTCAAATCGGCTTAAAAGTTCTTTTTTTTCGTTCCCTCTCAACTGTAAATTTATTTTGCTTTGTTGCCGCTGTAGTCCGTCATCTATATAGGGTTTATATGCTAGTAATGGACCCCTTAGTAGAAGCTTTGAACATTTTCGATGTTTTCCATAAGAATTTTATTAACTATTTGTATTACAATCCCACATATGATGGAAATAACTAGTCATTCACACAAAATTATAGTAAACTCTATTTTTGAGGCTAGGTTTTCCTGGTAAACATCGATAATTTGCACTGATTATAATGTGCCTTTTTTGGACCCATTTGCTTATTTTGGACCCGGGTCTATAATGCGCATTATAGACCCGGGTCCAAAATACGCATATCAACTAATTCGATTAAATGATTGATTGACGCTGCTAAACCAATTAGTTATCTCGTAGACAAATAGGGTAACGCATATATTTTGGACTTGTATATATTATAACCACCTTCAAATAGAAAACATTCTCAACTCATCCGATTTGTAACAACACCTGTGTTGAGATCTATCCAGCTAGGTATTAAATAAAACTATTACAATCTGAGATGCAATTTCTACGCAGATCGTCAAATCTCATAGTTTACGGAGTTGTTGAACTTTTATTTTTTTGGTACATGGTAGTCTTAAATTGGCTGTAACTCAAAATAATGTTATTTAACAAGATTCTATTTGGACTGCCGATGCCAAACAATTGGCATAACCGTAGCAGAGATGACTATCTGATAACTCTTTTGAAAAAAAAACATAGTTGTTTTCCGGAAGCCGTGTTGTACTGTTTTGAAAACATTTGAGCTATTACATTCTTCTCCTTGGACACCAAGTAGCGCGGTAATCAAGTGTGTTGTGTGTCCTGCGCACAGACATTACCACGGTTGGGTTGAATTCAGGCAAAACTTGCATTCAAATTAAAAAAAAAAACTAAGCAAGATAGAAAGTTTGTGTCACAGCGAGAGATGTAGAACACGTTTAAAGCTTTTTTTAAATTATTTTTGTTATATCAACCACTGCTTTTTTTTTCCTTTTTTTTCTAAAAGCATGAAAAAACCCCTTAAACAATGAGAAATTTAAAACATTTTTATCCCTAAGACACTATATTATAACAACTCATCATTTAAATGAAAATTTTAAGTAGATAACTTTCTTAGCTTTCGAAAGAAGGAAATATAATCTTGCAAAATATCATATTGAGTTACAGCCAATTTAGGACTAACACGTACCAAAAAAATAAAAGTTCAATAGCTTCGTAAACTTTGAGCTTTCTCCATATGCGCATAACATTTTTTTTCTTCAAATATCACCCCCAATGGCCCCTGAATATATTGGCACTAAGGAAGCGAACACCGTATATAATGTATTTTACAGCAAAGTGAATAAAATACATACATGACCAGAATATATTCGTTCCCGTACAATGATAGAAAAGTTATGATAATATGTATATATACATATTTTTTTACAATTTGTCATTGCTTTATATCTGCATAGTAAAATTGAATATAAGTACTAAGTATTAACGTGTTGAAAATGCCTTTTTATTATCTACAATTTATTTATATGATCAGTTTCATTTTTTCTCTTCTGTAACGAAAATACTTACAAATCACTGTACCATGCAGTGCTCTGGTAAAAATAATTAATAATGATGTTTTATGTGTGAAATTTGTGAGGAATCATATTCTCGCCTTTGTTTTAGTGTTGATACTATGTGTTTTAACTGACAATGCTTAGCTTAAATACGATAATAACGAAATAATTGCAAAAATATGGCAGGGTGTCCATTATACCCACAGAGTCCATTATACGCATACAATCCCTATATAAAAATGGATTTCTGTCTGTCTGTCTGTCTGTCTGTCTGTCTGTCTGTCTGAACCTAATAGGCTCGAAAACTACTGAACCGATCAGCGTGAAATTTCGTATGGATAAGGTTTTGGGGCCGGAGAAGGTTCTTATGATGGTTTGAGACCCCTCCCTTCTATGGAAAGGGGGGCTCCCATACAAATGAAGCACAATTTTCTGCATAACTCGAGAACTGATCAAGCAAAGGAACCCAAATTAAGCATGCGGATGTTTTTGGAGGCAATAAATGTTTATATGGTAAGCAAAGACCCCCCCCCTCTCTAAAAAGGGAGGCTCCCATAGAAAAGAAACAGAATTTTCTGCATATCTCAAGAACTGACCAAGCAAATGGAACCAAATTTTGCATGTGGGGTTTTGTGGAGACAATTTTTTTTTCTATGGTGGTTTGAGACCCCTCCCCTCTCCTAGGAGGGGTGCTGTCATACAAATGAAACTAAAATTTCTCCATAACTCTAGATCTAATAAAGCAAATGGAACCAAATTTGGCATGCGGGGATTTTAAAGGCAATGATTGTTTCTACGATAGTATGAGACTCCTCCTCTCTCTCTCTGGGAGGGGGGGGGGTGTCATATAAATGAAACAAAAGTTTCTATATATCTCGAGAACTAATCAAATGGAACCAAATTTGGCATGTAGAGATTTTTGAAGGCAAGAAATATTTCTAAGGTGACTCTTCATCCCTCCGCCCTCTGTAAGAGGGGGGCTCTCATACAAATGAAACACACATTTGTGCATAACTCGAGAACTAATCAAGCATATGGAACCAAATTTGACATCTGAAGGTTTTTGGAGGACCGAAATGTATCTATAGAGGTTTGATACTCCTCTGTCAGCTGGAATGGGCCAAAGGGGGGGCTTCCATACAAATGAAACACAAATTTCTGAATAACTCGAGAACTTATCAAGTTAATGGAACCAAACTTGGCGTGTGGAGTTTTTCGAAGGCAAGAAATGTTTCTATTGTGGTTTGAGACTCCTCCGCTCACTGAAAGAGGGGTCTCTAATATATATAAAACACGAATTTTTGCATAACTCAAGAACAAATCAAGCAAATGGAACCAAATTTGGCAAATGGAGGTTTTTGAAGGAAACAAATGTTTCTAAGGTGGTTTGAGACCCCTCCGCCTTCCAAAAGGAGAGACTTCCATAAAAATGAAACATAATTTTTAGCATAACTCGAAAGCCAATGAAGCAAATGAAACCAAATTTGGCATGTTGAGGTTTTTGGAGGCAAGAAATATTTCTATGGAAGTTCAATACCCCGCCCCATTTTGAAAGGGGGAGGGGCTCCCATACAAATAAAAAGCAAATTTCTGCATAACTGGAGAACTAATCAAGTAAATCAAACCACTTTTAGCATATGGAGGTTTTTGGGGGCTAGATTTCTATATGCATAAAAATGAATTTCTGTCTGTCTGTTTGTTTGTCAGACCCTTATAGATTCGGAAAGTTCTGAACCGACCAACGTGAAAATTTATATGAAGGGGTTTTTGGGGCTGGAGAAGGTTCTTATGATTGTTTGAGACCCCTACTCTCTCAGGAAGGGAGGCTCTCATACAAATGAGACACAAATTACTTCATAACTCGAGAACTAAACAAGCAAATCGAATCAAATTTGGCATGTGGGGGTTTTGAAGGTAAAAAACATAAAGATGCCAGTTATATTAAATTTCCCTTCATTTAGTTGCAAGCGTAGCAGCGCACGCACCGGACGCAGCTATTATATGTATAACAATGAATTTCTGTCTGTCTGAACCTTATAGAATCGAAAACTACTGAACCGATCGGCGTGAAATTTTGCGTGGAGGGGTTTTTGGGTTCTTATGGATAGTCTGAAACCCCTCCCATATCTGGAAGGGGGGCTCCCATACAAATGAAACACACATTTCTGCATAACTCGAGAACTAATCAAGCAAAGGAAACCAAATTTAGCATATGGGAGTTTTTGGAGACAAGATATGTTTCTATGGATTCTTGAGACCCCGCCACCCTCTGGAAAGGGGGGCTCCCATACAAATGAAACACAAATTTCAACCAAACATGAGAACTATCCCTACTGCCATGGAAATTTGTATGCAGGGGTTTGTGGTTTGGAAAAGTATCCTATGATAGTTCGAGACCCCTCCTGCCTTTAGAAAAGGTTGCTCCCATGCAAATGAAAAACAAATTCCTGCATAACTCGAGAACATATTTGTATGCAGTATAGCCGGAAAATTTGTATGCAGTATGTCCGAATTTTTTATGCTGGGATTTTTGGAGTCGGTGAAGGTCCTTATGATGATTCGAGACTCCTCCCTCATCTGGAAGGGGGTGCTCCCACACCAATGAAACACAATTTGCCACATCACTCGAAAACTAATCAAGCAAATGGAACCAACTTTCGCATATGGGGAGTTTTAGAGAAGATTTTTTTCTAAGGTGGTTTGAGACCTCATCTCTCTGGTGGGAGGGGGGGCTCTCAAACAAACGAAACAGAAATTAGAACCAAACATGAGAATTATCCATGCAACTTAAACTCAAAATGTGTATTTCTAGGGTAAGAAGCATGTACTGATAGAAGTTTGACCCCTGCTTAGCCAAGAATGGGGGATGCTTGAGTTACTCTCAGTGCTACATTATGCACAAGAAGTTGATCAAAGGTTATGCAAGGGAAAATTACATTCAAACTGACAGAATACGGCTTCGTTTGATGATACATTTTTTTGTCAATGAAATGCTTCTACGCAGAAAGAAAGACCTATAGAAACTACCGATCCAAAAGTTTAATTAAAAACATAAATCTTTCTTTTTTTTTTTTTCAGAAATTACATTAGAAAACGAAAATACTTTAACCAGATGCATTCACAAAAACAACATAAATGAGCAGGTTCTATTGAATTTTCATTCATTTTGTTGCATGCGTAGCAAGGCTCGCACCGGGTTCAGCTAGTCTCTTATAAGATTTGCTTCGTACTGCAATCTCGTGCCTCTATTTTTTGTGGGCAATGCTATCAACGCCAGTATAAAGCACACGATTCGAACCAAAATCATTTCATGTGGGATATTAAAGGTCGTTTGAGTGGCACGTACGGTTGTATTTTTCGCTCTCTTGTTATGGGGATTTTTTCTAACTCGTCCGCAACCTTTTTCAATGGTAGAGTTCTCTCTCGCACTCCTTTCGTGTGGCAATACGGCCCCAGGGGCTGATAGGATCAAGTTCAACTTGCTTAAGAACCTCCCAGACGTCGCGAAGAGGCGCATGTTGAACTTGTTTAATCAGTTTCTGGAACTCAACATTGTACCGGATGATTGGAGACGGGTGAGAGTTATTGCCATTCAAAAACCTGGTAAGCCCGCGTCCGACCACAACTCTTATCGACCCATCGCGATGTTATCCTGTATTCGAAAGTTGTTGGAGAAAATGATCCTTTTCCGTCTGGACAAATGGGTTGAGACGAACAACCTGCTTTCAGATCCACAATATGGTTTCCGTAGGGGTAAGGGAACGAACGACTGTCTCGCGTTGCTTTCCACAGATATTCAGTTAGCTTTTGCTAAAAAAGAGCAAATGGCTTCTGTTTTCTTGGATATCAAGGGGGCTTTTGATTCAGTATCTGTTGAAGTTCTTTCAGATAAACTCCTCGCTTGTGGCACCATTAATGAATATTTTTTTGTACAATTTGCTGTCAGAGAAACATGTGAGCTTTTCTCATAGAACCTCTACCGCTTCACGATTTAGCTACATGTATCTCCGCCAGGAATCCTGTTTAAGCCCTCTTTTGTATAATTTTTATGTCAAAGACATTGACGGTTGACTAAGTGACAACTGTATGTTGAGACAACTTGAAGATGACGGCGTAGTATCTGTCACGGGATCCAATGGGATCGATCTGCAAGGACTCTTACAGGATACCTTAGACAATTTGTCTACGTTGGCTCTCAAGCTAGGTATCGAATTCCCTACGGAGAAAACTGAGTTGGTAGTTTTTTCTAGAAAGCATAACCCAGCACAACCGAAGCTTCCAATCTGGGGTAAACCGATAACTCATTCTATGTCATTTAAATATCTTGGGGTCTGGTTCGATTCGAAGTGCACCTGGAGATCCCACATTGAGCATCTGAAGCGAAAGTGCCAGCCAAGGATCAACTTTCTCCCGGGACCTGGTGGGGAGCGCATCCGCAAAATCTTCTAACGTTGTACCGGACAACGATTTTATCGGTTTTAGAGCACGGTAGTTTTTGTTTTCAGTCAGCGGCTCGGTCGCACATCATCAAAATGGAACGTATTCAGTATCGGTGTCTTCGTATCGCGTTAGGTTGCATGCACTCGACTCACACCATGAGTATTGAAGTGCTGGCTGGCATGTTGCCACTTTCGGATCGGTTTACAGAATTATCTCTCCGACTCCTCACCAGGTGTGAAGTTATGAACCCCCAGGTAATCGAAAATTTTGAGAAGCTCCTTGAGTTGAATCCTCAAACCAGCTTCATGACCTTGTACCATTTGTACATAACACAGGATGTCAGCCCTTCACCGAACATTTCCAATCGTGTTTGCTTCTCCGATTTCGACAATTCGGTACATTTTGTTTTATCCATCATTCGCAGTTGATACGTCGTACCATATGGTTGTGAAACGGAGAACTTGCCAGTAATTCCAGTGATTTTGAGCTGAAAGTTTAATTAGACTATTCAAGTTAAGCAGTGAACTTGTATTATTGTGAAAAAGGGAGTGATTTAAAAGAAACTACAGAGTTTTCCACAAAACAATATAATTCGCGCTAAGCGCGGCGAAAAGGACGCCAGTGTTGTGCAATTTGAAGAGAAAAAACAAAATGGCGAAAATTGAACGAGACAAAAACTTTTAAGATGGCGGATCCGGAACAGAATAGAGTTTTTCCTCTCTTAGAGGGGGCAACTAGAATGGAAATCGATAACAATGGCGGAAACAACGGAGCAGTGAAAAAAAATAAAACGATCGAAGAAGGAAAAAGGAATTACGAATACCAACATGGAGATCAAGGACCATTCCGAGTGATGGTAGAATTCAAGGATGGAAACAGAACAAAGGAAAGTATCAACAAGTTATCGCTTGCTGGTACGCTTAGGAAAATGATTGTCTACAAAGCACATGTACTGGAAATCAAGAACGTAGGACGGAACAAGCTTATGGTGTACCTGAACAGTTACCAGCTTGCAAACAGACTAACGAAGGAACAAATTCTAGATGAAAAAGGTTACAAAGCATACATCCCCCGTCACCTTATCTCGGTGACCGGTGTTGTTTATGGTGTTCCATTAGAATTCACAGATGAAGACGTGAAGGGTGATATCACATGTGAAGCACAGGTCTTGGAAGTTTACCGGATGAACAGATTCGTAAATGAGAAAAAAACACCAACAACCCAAATGAAGATATCGTTCAGGTCACATAAACTACCAGAAGAAGTTCGAATCTTTGGATGTTCAGTCAAGGTCAAAGCTTTTTATCGGAAAATAATGTTATGTGAAAACTGTTTGCGGTATAACCACCGCACGGACAATTGCAGAGGAAGACGTAGGTGTACCAATTGCACAAGGTCACACGAACACGTGGAAGAGTTCAATAACTGTAGGCAGGAACCAAAATGTTTGCATTGTCGCACGGATCACCCGACGACAGATAAAGGATGTCCGGAACGATCGAGACAAAACAATATTCAGGCTATTTTGGCTCGAACAAATCTGACGAAAGTAGAAGTTATGGAAAGGTTCCCAATACAAACACAAAATTACTACGAAGCTCTAACAGAGGCGGTTCAAGAACCCACTCCAGCAGAATCGTATGCAACAATGGCAGCCGGAAATTTCCAGCGAAGAACCAACGATGGACGCAAACGTGAAAATGGAACACAACAAACAAGGAGCATCAATAAACAGGTAGTCATATTCCAGGGAAACAAGAAGGCCAAATTATCCAGTGACACCCATAAGGAGATGCCGACAGAAGAGGGCGAGAAATTTGTATTGTTCAACAAATACAAGACGACGGATGTTGAAAAATGGAAAACCGAACTACGGAAAGCCCAGAATGACCAAAGAACGGATTCAACTTTCAACGGGGGGCAAAGGCCCAAGGTAATTGACCAACAACCAAATGAGATGGCAACACTTACGACAAACCAGCTGATAAAACCATCTACAAAGGAAGATTTCACATATTTTGTGTCGGAAATGATTGATATAGGTAAGATTAACCCAGACAGTCTTGAAATTAACCCATAAAAGATAATGTAAACAAGTAAAATAATAAACAAATAACTTAAACTGAAATGAAGATTTTACAAACGAATGTGCAAAGCTTAACGAAGAACAAGCAAGAGATATACAGAGTTCTAACAGAGAAAAACTATAGTGTAGCTTTATTAGCAGAAACGTGGACTAAATACGGTGAAGAAGAGTCACGAATATACAACATAACTGGCTATCACAAAGTGCTCAAGTCGCGGGATGATAACTACGGTGGTGTAGGAATTTACATTAGTAGTAAATTGAATTATATACAACTCACTTTAACAGTGACATCGGACGCAATTCAATGTATAGCAGTGAAGATTTTGAAATTTGACTTAGTAGTTGTTTCAGTGTATGTGGCGCCCTCGATTTCGCCTACCGAATTTGAAAGTAATATGAATGCCATTTTTCATCAACTGAAACCGTACGGAAGAGTGATCATAGGAGGTGACCTGAATAGCCACCATTATGTTTGGGGGAATTCATCGTGTGACAAGAAGGGTAATATGCTGATGGACATAATAAATAGCTCGAACCTAATACTGCTAAATGATGGATCCAAGACATATGTACCAGTTGAGAGAGGAAAACAATCGACGGCCATAGATCTGACTTTGTGTTCGGCGAAAATATTCGGCGATTTCAGTTGGCGCACCGTCCCTATAACAGTGGGAGGCAGTTCGCATCTATTGATAGAAATTGAATTATTGTCATCACAGGTCAACGAGAAGCCATATTTCACCAATCATCAAAAAGTATATCAGGACATCGCACATCTTGAGGACACTGACATAAACGGACTAGAGGATCTCCAAGAAAGAGTACAACAGAGCGTTAAAAAGCATAGAAAAAGAAGCAAACATACTCCAAAGATATGGTGGAACGAAGCAGTAGAAGAAGCGTGGGATCGCAAAAAGGAAGCAAGAAGGAAGTTCAACGCGGAAAGCACTATTGCGAACGCAATAGAGGTAAAACGAACAACAGCAATTTTCAATCGGAGGAAGAAAGAAGGAGTACAGAAACAAATTGAAGAATTAGCGGCCAGTATAGATCCACAAACAAGCTCGAAAGTCCTTTGCGAAAAAATAGGAAGAATAACTGGAAAAAGAAACAGGAAAAAAATGAATAACCCAGTTCAGGAGGATGTCCAAATGGCCGAAATTTTTCTGGATCTTCATTTCGGTAAAACCGATGTAGATCTGGATGTACCATTGTCGTATGGGCCCACGTGCCAATATAATTTGATGAATATTGACAAATGGGAACAAATTCTTAGCAAAAAAAATCCGAAGTCTGCGCCATCAAAAGATATGATAACTTATGGAATGCTACGTCAATTAAGCCCACCAGTAAGACAAACGATCATTAGTGAGATCAATGATATGTTTAGATCGGGCAATCTCACGCACAGCCTGAAGGAGATTAAAGTAATAGCAATCCCAAAGCAAGGAAAAAACCAGATGAGTATTGAGGGAAAAAGGCCAATTTCATTGGTACCAACCATTACTAAAATCACCAACAGTGCTGTGCTTGAGCTAATACAGTCGCACCTGGATGACAACGACATACTGCCAAAACTTTCCTTTGGTTTTCGAAAAAACCTTTCCACTACTACTTGTGTTAACTTCGTTTTAAATTGGATTTCACACAATAAAAAGCATGGTTGGAAGGTCGCGACAACATTCATCGACCTAACAAACGCATAATGCCGTTAAATGTGATAAACTCGAAGAAATATTGCTAAACTGCAACTTTCCAATGGAGGTAATAACCTGGATAACATCTTTCATTAAAAATCGTAAGATAACGATGCAAGTTGGCACACAAGAAATATCACGGATGGTTAGCAACGGACTACCTCAAGGCGACGTAATGTCACCATCGCTCTTCAATATCTATACCATAGGTCTACACGAACACGGGGACGAAGATGTCGTTATCGTCCAATTTGCGGACGATTTTACGTTGATGGTAAGAGGAAAAACAGTACAGGACGTGGAGACTAAAACCCAAAGAGAACTATACAGATTTGTCGAGAACGCAAAACGGCTCAATATGGAAATCAATCCAAACAAAACAAAAGTTATATTGTTCCAAGGTGGTAACTATGACTTAAATATAACAATCAACAATAGAAAGGTAGAAACTGTCAAAGAACACAGATATCTGGGAATTCACATTGATAGATTTTTAAATTTTGGGTTACAATTAAAAACAATTAGGCAGAAAGCTGAAGAAAGAATTGTGATGCTTAAAGTTATTTGCAGCATCAGAGGAGGAGGACATCCTCAGACAATGAGTATGGTGTATAATGCATTGATTAGAAACTGTATTGAGTATGGTTGCTCAATCAGTAGCAATGCATGCAAAACGAATAAAGAAAAGATACAGACTGTGATTAATGGCTGTCTCCGTAAGGTTACAGGCTGCAGCAAAACTACACCTTTGAATACCTTGCTGGCCATAGCAGGTCAGGAATCTTGGGTTATTCGTAGCGAATACATAACTTTCAAGGAAATTGCTAAAAATATTGCGTATAACACTCCATTGGGACAACAACTTCAGGAACAACTACAGGGTTTCCAAGGAGACACAAATCAACTTACTTACATCGAGAAAATATATGTTGAACATCAAGAAATATTTGACAATATTCATTCTATGCAGCGGGTCCCGAAAGGAGAAAAAAGTATCAACGTGAAAACGAACATCGGTCAAAAGTTTAAAAAAGAAAATACAAATCCTAGAATTATGAAACAAATGGTCCTTGGTCTGATCCATGGACAGTACAAAAACAAAACACGGATTTATACGGATGCTTCTAAATTAGGAGATTCATGCGGAGTCGGAGTATTTGTAGAGAATACGAATAAACGAATTAAATGGAGACTTAGACATGAATGTTCTATCATGTCCGCGGAAATTACAGCCATTAAACTGGCGATCGAAGAGGCCAAAATCGGAAACATGAAAGAAGCCGTTATACTCACAGATTCTCTATCGTCGTGTGAACTTTTGAAGAATAGTCAACGTCTAGGATACAGACCCTCAATTGTAGATAATATAATCCAAACGTGTAACGAACTAGACTTGACCATCCAATGGATTCCTAGTCATATAGACATTTCCGGTAATGACATTGCCGACGAGCTTGCGAAAATAGGAGCAAATCTCTCGGAAGCCACACCAGCTCGAATTCTTCTGAAGGATGCAAACCTAATAGCGAGGAATAATAAGAGGAATTTAATGAACCACTGGTACAAACAATATGCACTGGAAAAAGGTAAAAAATTCTATGCATTGCAGGATAGCTTCTCTGAAACACCGTGGTTTGGTAGCCTGATATTGAGCAATACTGAAGTGAGAACATTAAATCGCATGATGTCAGGTCACGATTACAGCCGTTATTGGCTGCACAAGATGAAGATAAGCGAAGATCCATACTGTGAACTCTGTGATGAAGAAGAAACGGCCGAACATATTATACTGTTTTGCTCAAAATACAATGTTTCCAGAGCAAACTACAGTTTTGACGGGAGATTTATTAGCCTAGAAGAACTTTTAAAAACGAAAAATGTAATATTATTGAAGGAAGTTGTTGACTTCTTAAATAAAACCAAAAATCATATATATAAAAATGAAATGCTGTCCGTTCGTGACAGCATAACTCATGAACGACTCAATGGAATTACTTGATTTCTTTTTCATTTGATTCGTCTTGAATTCCAACAGGTTTTTAAAATAAAAAATGTACGAAATTTTTTTCGGGAAAGTAAAAAAATCATTTAAATTAAATTTTCACTTTGTATGGAAATATCATAATAGAAAACAACAACACCATCCATCGAGTTGGAAGGAGAAACCGTTGGAAAATTTTATAATGGCGTCTTAATTAACAAAAAAGGACGAGAGAGGAGCGAATCTCTCATTGTTATTTAGGACTTTTTGAAAAATTATGCGAAAAACGATAATACACTGGAGTCGTTTATTATGCGAGTTTTTGTTTACGTGGTGTTCAGAATTCACGCGAGGAGATACCGTTCACTTAGATTTTGGCATTAACGCGTTTAAATAATCACTTTTGTTGCTTTTTACGAGGTTTTCGTAAATTACGGGTTTGTACGTGAATTCTAGGAGCTACTCAGTTGTTTTTAAGGTTTTTTTTTTTCAGTGCACTCATTCCTGCGTAAAAAGCAACCTCACCCAAGTAACATTGCCAAAACCATCCAGCTTTACTAAGTTTTATTAAAGTTTTATGAAAGCCACCAGAAATCAATTCGGTTTTATTATGGCAGCAAGAGATGCCAATAGGTTTCAAATTTTAGTCAGGTTTATAAGAACCTAAACAGCTTTTTTACAACAATCTTAAAACCTTAACTTCTAAAATTTTATCCCTATCAAAGTTTTTATTTTGACTTTGTAAAATCATAAAATACTGTTTTGAAATACCGTTTTAGGACTCATTCATATTATCTTATTATAGTCAGTTGAAAAAGCATTTTAAAACCATTTTGCTTCCAGTAAATGCATTAAACGGCTAATTGGCAATTTGAAAAGCTTCCAAGCGACCAGATAGTTTTATAGTAACCATTGCTAAAACTGTGATTTCTTGCAATCGCCATATTGGAATGAATGAAATAATTGAAATGTGGAAAAAAAACACTAAATTTTAAATGTCATACAATTGAACTGTAGATCAAAGTCAAATTTCGGTATTCGTTCAGATAACCTTATTGAATTCCATCAATTTTCAGAAGTTTCTTGATTAATTTATCGAATATATTTCTTTAAATTTTGTTTTTGATGTTGTAAACTCGCATAATTTCCGAGGCGCATTAATTTTCAGCTCTCATCATGCCAATATTCACCATACAATTAAATGCGCATATGATTTGGAGCATGATATGCTAAACATAAAAACTCAATTTGTTTTATATATTTTGCTTTCAAACATAATTTTCCGCAACACTTGAGCTTTTTTCTTAGCCATTATTTACTGTCGAATGAATCAGAAGAGCAGAGAATCGAACAAAGCAGAACAACAAAAACCAACCACGATATCGCCGTGAATTTTGACAGCTGTGGCCATTCGGCATTATCTTTCATAATAACATCTTTCACTAGAACATTTTCAAAATCTTTATGGTCTTGGAAAGGTTTTATTAATTTGTTCTCACAACCGTCTAAAGAGTGGGCCACTTTGTACACATTTCGGCTTTAAAGATGCATAGAGGAGCTGTTGGTGGACAAAACAGTTTTGAATGTAGTTTCATCAACAAAGCCGGGAGGAGCGCTATACGGCTGGAATAGAACTGAAATTGTTACTTGGGCAGTGTAAACGTGTAGGTTCACGTATAAAGTGAAACGTTTGTATTGGTGATATCTCGCAGCGAGATGTAAATAGGAGTGAAGTTCGATGGAGAATGAGAGTATTAGTTTTTGTATTCTATGTTGATCTGACAGGTGTATAATAACATTTTTGTTTATATTAGTATCGTTCACTGTTTATATTAATATTGCATCAGGAAAGTGAAAACGAACATATTACTAGAAATTTAGAAGAAACTAATTATGTTGCAATTTCAATTTCAATTAGTATTATTGTGCAATGCCTCCTACTAGACGAAGTTGTATTGGTCGCTGCAGCCGCACGATTGATAGCGCAGCAAAATCTTGAATGAGACGTTCTGCATGCAACTCAAAATGACTTGGATCGTCAACGAATGGCACGGGCTCGACCGATGTTGGATCAAGAAGAGAGAGCAGGTCGAAATACAAGCGATAGAAAGAAGCGTAATCTGGAAGCATCAGAAAGATCTGGTGACAATCGTACCCAAAATAACATCACTAAACGACTACGACAGCAAACCTACATTCTGCAAAATCTTCAACGTGCATTTCAATATGATCCTTTGATTAATTTCAGTGCGGATATATCAATCGCCATTGAATCAATGAGTGAAGTTTGTTCTCATTGTTATGTATTGTAGCTCCCAAATGAAACACCAAATGAATTGTGTTGTGCAAGTGGCAAAGTTAAAGTAACGCCACTAAATCCACCACCAGAGCGTTTGCGCTCATTGGTGTCTGGATCAGAAAGTGATTCTAAACATATTCTGCAGAACATCCAGAGTTATAATGGTTGTTTTCAAATGACTTCGTTTGGGGCAACGAACATAATAAGAGAACAGTTCATGCCAACACCTATGGTAATATCTATAATGTTCTATAAGTGTTCTTGGACAATAAACCTTACCTTACAGCAACACATTTTGATTAAATCATCACACAACAGTAAGAAATTAACTCTAAATAAATGGAATTAATACTTATTGCAAATAAACTTTTTCATTTATAACTCCTTCTCCAATTTTCCATTAAGTAATTTAATTATGGGCAGGACAACGTCTGCCGGGCCAGCTAGTAAAATATAAATATGTAAACTCAAGACGGGTTAATGTAAACATCAATCAATCAATACGAACGACACGCAGAAAAGACACACTGAAGGATGAGTAAAAGACGATAAGTTGCACCGTCAAATGACGTAAAAGGTGTGTTGGACATATGGTCATCTGTCACCGGTCCATCGAGTAGAGTTCCCTCTACAAACATAAAAGAAGAAGAAGAAGTTTTATCCATGAAGCAGGAGCTTCATGGAATCCCAGAGCATCATCGTCCTATGATTGCTCCGGTGATATTTGCTGCAAAGTTTGGCCAAGTTGATTCTACTAATTGGTTCTTCACTGACGGATCATTGATAGAGGAGTCAGCAGGCTTTGGTATATTTAATGAAATTTATAGCCATTAATTGTTATGTTATATATTCTCCGTGCGAAGAGTAACAATTATGATGTAGAAGGAGATGTTTGCTCATCACCATGAGGCACCAAGAGTGAACAACAATGTTTTTGGCTAGAATGAAAGATATGAAGAGAAAGTTTTGATAGTTCCGCTAGTGTGCGGCAGGCTTGGAAATCTAACAGATGTTTTTAGGAAAATTGAGCGAAAAGGGCATGTGTACAGTGGTATTCGAACCAACGACATTTTTGCCCAACATCCCACTGCGACCTACCCCGCCAAAACATTCTCTTCATATCTTTCATTCTAGCCAAAAACATTGTTGTTCACTCTTGGTGCCTCATGGTGATGAGCGAACATCTCCTTCTACATCAAATTTATAGCGCCAACCTTAAACTTCAAGCTCCTTGTTTCGTTTATGTCGCTGAATTAGCGGCAATACACTTTACGCTAGAAATTGTTGCCTCATTAACACCGGATCAGTACTTCATTTTCACGGATAGTCTCAGTTCTGTAGAGGCTATTAGCTCCTTGAGGCCGGTAAAGCACCCATCGTAATTTCTCATGAAAATACAGGAGCTTCTAAGTGCTTTATCTTCGCGTTATTTTATCATCACCTTTGTATGGGTCCCATCTCATTGTTCAATTCCGGGCAATGAGAAAGCGGACTCGCTTGCAAAGGTGGGCGCTATGGAAGGCGATATTTGTGATCGACAAATTGCCTTAAACGAATTTTCCCTATTTTTCGTCAACAGTCACTCGTCAGCTGGCAGTATAAATGGAGTAAAGGAGATTTGGGGCGATGGCAACATTCTATCATCCCAAAAGTGTCGAAGAAATCTTGGTTTGAGGGGATGGATGTGGGTCGAGACTTCATTCGTGACATGTCTCGCCTCATGTCCAATCATTATTCTCCGAACGCTCATTTGTTCCGTGTTGAGCTGGGATACAGCAATCTCTGTGAGTGTGGACAAGGTTATCAGGACGCAGATCAAGTTGTTTGGTTTTGTGCTGAGCATCGTGGAGTCAGATCAGAGCTTTATGATTCCCTTCGGGCTCGAGGTAGACAACCCAATGTGCCAATTCGAGATATTTTGGCTGTACGTGACCTGGAGTACATGAATCTCATTTATGTGTTTTTAACTAACATTAGCCTTAGATTGTAGTTAGTTTAACCTGTTTGTTTACAAGATGTTTTTTTTATCTGTGTATGTGTGTGTGTGTTTTTTTCTTTTTCAAAAAATGTTGAAGTCAAAAGAAAACCATAAATTGTTTGGTTATAAGTGTTTAGATAATTAAGAATTTAAATTTAATGTGTTATGTAAACATTACTTTAAATTCCCGCCTTCTTCCCCATCCGTAATTTGTTATTCCTACTAACCTTTAGACGGCCGCGAGTAATCGGTTCTATCCCCCTAACTTTAGTTTTAAGATAACTGATGTATAAAAATATGAAAATTTGGCACTGTAAAGTTGAATCCTAGAGGGTTTGAGCTGTTTAGTGGAATACTTGTAACTATAATTTAGAAGAAAAATTAGTAATCTCCATTTAATTCCAACTACCTTTGCTTATCTTCGACAGATACGCGTATTTCGTCTACAATACTAATCACTCGACTTGTTGTTGATTCGATTGAGCTTGCACGAATAAATGATTTAAAAAAAATAAACCACCGTCCTTTTCAGGGCGACCAATAAAATTTTACAGTAGAAGAGTTGGTGTTTGAGTGAAATGTTTGTGACTTATCCTTAGAAAACAATTTCATATTATCAAAAATAGTACATTTAGGACTGTTTGAGGCTTTAAGTTAAGAGTGCTTTTCGACAAAGATTTGTACTATGACCGAACTGACAACCGTAAGCAATGGCTCCGTAATATTCATAAGAAGGGACACACAATTCCGGTCAAACGTAAACCTTGCAGTTATATCCCTGATATAACCCACCTTCAATTATTCCATGTCAAAGTAATAATCCTGAAAATACTCGTTCCTCTGCTGTCGACGTTGGTATATTTTTGAGCGCACACGAGAGCCTTACTCTGGGTGAACAAACAATTTCCTCAATTCCTCGACCATGTGAGTCCAATCTCTCAGATAGTTTTTGGAGCTCATCGACATGAACCAATTTAAAGCCGGGCCAGTGAACAGGTGAAAGGCTGAATCAAACAACTCTTGCTCTGAGAACTCATTCAAATTGCTGTCTTGATCAGTTCCCGCGTATTTGACCTTCATTTCCCATTTGGAGACTGGTAACGATTTATGACTGCATGACGAATGATATGTCACAGTCGGCTGACGAGGGGGTGCATAAGAAACTGGAGGAACCGATGGAATCAACGTTAGTGGAACAATGGAGTTTAGATTCGAAATTTGTGGAACAAAAGATACTGTCGGTGTAGTTGGAACAACAGGGACAGGCACCGAATATGCAACTTCCGGCGGATGATATGGAATGGGGTGAAAATACGGATTGTAATACACTGCGGAATTGGGCAGACATTTAGGCACGTAGGAAGGCTTATTGTCGATGGCTAGTTATGAGGTAGGACTTTCGTCTCTTTTTTCTAATCTAGGGGCCCCGTTCTTAAATATCTGAAATCGAAAGCGTTACGCAGGTTTGGAGATTTTGAACGATCATATCTCCTGTCTGGCTCACAGAAATTTTTACGATATGTATTTAATTCGAAAGGTAGAACATCAAGCTTAATCCATGTTGCTAACTTAAAATCTGTATTCACATTAATCCGAACACCTTCAAATCATTTTAACTTTTGAAACATTGCACGTAGGAATGAAAAATTTCACTGTGGTATAGCTGAGAGTCTATGATGAAAAAGACTATGATTGATGTTTACATTTCATGCTAAGTATTCAAGATGGCGACGAAAGAAAAACAAGTGCGCGAGCGAATTTTGTACGGGCGTACGGAAAATCCTGACTTGTCAATACGGGACCTTGCAAAAACATTGGAATTGCCTCAATCCACTGTTTACGATTTGCTCAAATAATTTTCGGAACGTTTGACGGTGGAGAGGAAGCCGAGAAGTGACAAAAACATTGGACGCGCTGATTCTGTCATGGACCGAAAGGTGAAAAGGATATTAACGAAAAACCCAAATCTCTCCATTCGAACGTGTCGCCTGGTTTGTTCAAAAATCAAAACAACGTTTGGGACTTATAAAGTAGGTTGATAGGTGAAGTTAAGGATGCCATCAAGCAGCTGAAGAACAACAAATCAGTTCGAAGGGATGGAATCGGAGCAGAACTTATCAAGATGGGCCCGGACAAGTTGGAAAATTGCCTGCATTGACTAATAGTCAGGACTTGGGATACCAAACAGCTACCGGAGGAGTGGAAGGATGGGGTTATCTGCCCAATCTATAAGAAAGGCGACCAGCTGGACTGAAAAAATCGTGCGATCACTGTCCTTGATGCCGCCTGTAAAGTATTATCCCAAATCATCTTCCAGTGACTGTCGCCACTAACAAATAGATTTGTGGGAAGTTATCAGGCCGGCTTCGTCGATGGACGGTCTACAACGGACCAAATCTTCACTTTGTGGCAGATCCTCCAAAAGTGCCTTGAATATAGATTCCCAACGCATCGTCTATTCATCGACTTTAAAGCCGCATATGATACAATTAACCGATATGGAAGATCATGGACGAAAACAGTTTTCCGGGGAAGCTGACCCGACATGTCAAGGCTACGATGGATGGAACCCAGTGCTGTGTGAGGATATCGGGTGTATTATCGGGTTCATTCGAATCCCACAAGGGGCTTCGTCAAGGTGATGGTCTCTCTTGCCTCCTGTTCAACATTGCTCTTGAAGGTGGTATGAAACGAGCGGCGTTTAACATGCGAGGCACGATTTTCAACAGATTCGGTCAATTTATCTGCTTTGTCGATGACGTGGATATTGTCGGCAGAACATTTGAGGTGGTGGTAGAGCAGTCCACCAGACTGAAGAGCGAAGCAGAGAAGATTTGGATGAAGATAAATACGTCCAAAACGAAGTACATGCTGGCAGGCGGAACCGATTACGACAGGACCCGACTGAGTAGCAGTGTAACGATCGACGGCGATGAGTTCGAGGTAGTCGATGAATTTGTCTATCTCGCCTCACTGATTACTGCAGACAACAATAACAGCCGTGAGATCTAGAGGCGGATTATCAGTGGAAGTCGTGCCTTATATGAGCTCCACAAGCAACTACGGACAAACAGCAAATGTCAAAGTTCCCCAAGAAATTCAGGAATTGGCAGGGGATTTGTTCGTGTGGTAAACGGAGCAATCCTTTCGTGAAGGCTTTACTTCAGCTGAAAATGGTCAAGCTTAGGTGAATGAATACCTGAAAAAACGACTGCTTCCGTTTCTCAAATCACATAACGTTTCTACAATTTTTTGGCCGGATCTAGCCTCTTGTCACTACTTCAAGGATGTTCTGGAGTGGTACAAGACGATTGGTGTCAATTTCGTGCCAAAGGATCTTAATCCTCTAAACTCTTCAGAGCTGCGGCCAATTGAAAAATATTGGGCTAATGAAGCACGAACTTCGTAAGCATCCTTAAGTTGTCACTACAGAGCAGGAAATGTTGAAGTCATGGTTGAAAGTAGAAAAATGTCATACAAAATCTTATGCGTGTATTCAGAAGTAAGTTCGGGCTTTTGGATTTGGTAAAGAAATACAGTGAAATGAAATTACCTGAACAAAGATTATACTTTTTTTTACTCTCCGAATATTTCTTGAAAATCTCTCGACCGATTTTTTTTGTTTTTGAGAACGAGCTTAAAGTGATTCAATTTAACTGTGGACACCTTTTAATAGGCAAACGTTTAGAAAATGCTTGCAATACACTGTGGGCTGTGAAAATTCAGCTTGGGCAAATCCAACTTTTCTGCGAGTTGGCGTATCGAAAGGTCAGGATTTACAAGGGTGTACAAGTCTCATTTGTCGCCATTTTGAGCACTGCTTTTTAAATGTCAACCCTGATCGTGTTTTTTTCAACTGCTGACAACCGGCTCTCTAAACATTCCATAAATTACAGGGTTTTTAAAGCGTTCAGATGATCGCGGATACGAACCTTACGGATCCTGACTCAACGTATTACCCCCCAGTCGTATCAATTTGATTTCTTTTTTCTGGTTGAACTTGCACTTCTTGGAATTTCAAACCACGCTGTCAGTAGCCATGCCATTAAAACATATAGCATTACATCGATTCATTGTATGAAAGCTGCTACTTCTACTCTCTTATGTTACGTTTTATTGATCATGCTCGGGCAATTCACGTAACCCACATGATTGTCCATAATCGTAACAATTTTATGTCAAAAGAAGCCAAATTGATTCATCATGTTCGCCAGAAGGAAGGAAGGAGCCACTCGTCAGCGGCAACAAAGTCATGTCGTTCAATTAAGTTTATACCACCGGAGCCAGTGAAATACGCGAGGGGATTGACTTTTAATCGCGCTTTTATCGCTAAAGTTCTAGATGATGACGACGTAAAAACCGCTCGTTCACTTTCAATAGAGGCTTCTTGGTAGATGAGTAATCTCGGGCTTGGTACCTTGGTTCATAGATTCCAAGGATGACGGTGGAGACGAGCACCGGTGACGAGCGGCGGTCCCTCTAATGGCAAATGGGGATAGGTAAGATAAATAGAATAGTTGCGAAAATGTGAAGCAGATTGAGACGCATTCCCGTGGTTTTTGTCCTTCCTGGCTGTCGTCGCTTTGAGTCGAAGATGTGTGCGATACACATATTTCTTTGCTTCTTTTGCGCACTACTTCACGAATGCCGATCGTTCCGCGGCGGAAAAAGGCTGCCACCGTTGTCGGGGTTGATCGTTATGGCTTTGTCGGAACCTCGACGTAAGAAGCGCGGCGTTGTTTTCAGAAGAAAAGAACAGTATAGAAGAAAAAAACATCAGTATCATCTTTAATCTCGATGTTAATTGGTACTGTAAATAATTTTCTCAAACATTAATGGATATTTGCAATAAAATCAAAGCTATTTAAAGAAGATATTGTCCGCTCGGAAGGGATCACGCCGGCCAGACCGACGGGCATTGCACAACATGCGAAACTGTCGGATTGACCTGGGAAACCTGGGAAGCACACAAAGAATCCGCCGACTGAGAGGTATTTGGATCGGCATTTGCCAGTATGGTCATTGTCGATGTCGATGTCACTGCAGGCTAGATGTGTAATGTGACCACGGAATCAAGAGGACACACCATTTTTGCGATCGGGATGTCGGTGATGGGCGCGATGAGTTTGTGTTCAATGCCGCCTGCAACGTTGTCGAATGTCGCGGTTATTATCGCTATTGCGTGAAACATAACGCCATTGTAAAATACAAAGATGGTTCATTTATCTAATCAAAACAGTTTTACCAAAAGTGAACCTCTCTTAAACTGAATCGTCTTTTATTACATGTTGGTATACTTCTATGTTAATTTCATAATTGGTGTTGATAATTTGACAATATGCATCGCCTTAAATTTGCATATGAGCTTGTCAACTGCGGATTGGTTATGAATTAATACCTCATCCTATAAAAAACTGATGATAAGTTTTAGATTTAGCAATGATTTGGGATGGTAATAGTTTTTTTTAATTCACGAGAAATTGAGAACTGCCGTGTATGCTCACAAATAAAGTTGAGCTCTATAATTGTAGTAGTCAACTTTTTTCGATAGTGTTCTATCTATCTAGGGGAAAATGCTCTAATGTGGGTCTATGGATCTAGAAATCGGCCTATGGTTAAAATTTGCCTGTCTTTCATTTTTCTTCATATTGGTTTGTCAGTTAGACAATACTGCTGTTTATTTTTTGATTTTATGGGTAAAATTAATATTAATAATTAAACTACGAATTTATGTTATGCTATGCAGGAATCTGTGCTTCATTATTTGGAAGCTCCCCCCCCTCCTTTTAGCAAAATAAGGGGTCTCAAGTCACCTAAGAAACATTTTGTTCGTTCATAAGCTTCCACCTGCTAAATTTGAATCCATTTGCTTGATTAATTCTCGAGTTATGCAGATATTTGTGTTTCAATTGTATGAGAGCCCCTCCTTCCTGAATGGGAAGGAGTCTCAAACCACAATCGAAACATCAAAAAGTTCCACATGCCCTATTCAATTTCATTTTCTTGATTGGTTCTCAAGTTATGTAGATATTGATGTTTCATTTGTATGGGAGCCCCCCTTCACAGAGATGGGAGTGGTCTCGATATATCATAAGAACCTTTTCCGGCCCCAAAAACCCATGCAAACAAATTTTCACGCCGATCGGTTCAGTAGTCTACGAGTCTATAAGGTTCAGACAGACAAAAATCCATTTATATATATAGATGTTTTAAAAACTAATACTAAAACCAAAACTAAAACTTGATTTCAAAAACAGTATGTATTTATTTGATCTGGCAGCTGCAAAAAGTTGATTTCTCTTCTATCCGACTCGAACAATTGATAATTCTCAAGCACTTTTTCAAATGGACGTAAGTAACATTTGAATGAAAATGAGAAAATCAGCATTGATCTCTTTTGAGTTAATGTTTATTCCTAATTGAAAACCGGACATGTTTATCCCAATTACATTTCACTGAATGATACATTGGTTAAAGATATTACATCACTGTGCGGCTTGTGACTTACGTCCTTTTGGAAAAGTACTCGAGATTTGGATATTTATCAGCATGAACAACGTTCAAAATTATCCGAATCAAAGGAATAATCGAAAAATGCGTTCCCTGCATCACGTTCATAGGATCAATTATACTCATATTACTATTAAACGGAAATATTTACCGTCAAATAACTGTATGGCCGGCGTCGGTGGTGTAGTGGTAAGCGTGACTGCTACTGGCACCCCAGTGGGTCTGGGTTCAATCCCAGTCGACGTCGGTGGTTTTTCTGAGGCGAAAAAATCTTGGTCACGTCTTCCTTCGGAAGGGAAGTAAAGCCGTTGGTCCCGGCTCATAGTCATGAGTTGTTAGGTAGGGTCTAGGTGGTAGAGTCGTCTCCCTGGCGTCGGTGATTGTCACCATGTGAGAAAATAGGCCAACGGAAAAAATAAATAAAAAAATAATAGTTATTTCATTTCTGCTAAGGATAAATGTCGTAACAATAATGGAAACGATCGTCAGCAATAAGGCAAATGGTCCAGGAATTATGTGATTATATTTCATCATTCGTGAACAGAATCACGATAACATGAACGGATTTTTTTCTGTGTCTGAATTTGCTCAGGTTTGCAACTGCAATTTTCAGAGTGTTAAATAAATTATTTGCTAGACTTTAGCAAACATATTTGACAAAGGGTCAGCTTTATGAATGGCAAGCGACACGTCTTAAGGCACTCTTCCGTGTGAATCGCACCGTTGATTGTTCCGGAAGCGATGAAGGGAGCGCTTATTTCACCACATCTACAAATCGCCTGCCAGATCAGGAACTTCTTTGCAGATTTCGATAATTTCTTCGTTCAAACATTCTCCGGAATATCGAACTTAGAATTGGCAACGGAATATTCTTGCCCAGAACGTTGACGGAAGTCAACCTTGACGGAAGTCAACCTTGACGGAAGTCAACCTTGACGGAAGTCAACCTTGACGGAAGTCAACCTTGACGTAAGTCGCGATACAACACGATTTGTTAAGCAACTTCGTGTAAAGCTTCCGGGCGCGAGTTTTCGCAGTGATGTTCTGCTTTTCATTCCAGTTTGGGGCTTTTTGCACCTTGTTAACATGTAACCCAGCATGGTTCGCTGACACCTTGGACCTTCTTAGAGACATCTTGAATTGACATTTTTGGGCGGTTCTTGAACTGTTGCACCACTTTCCTGGCCTTTTAACTGTTCATTGGATCACTTTTAAGACCACTTTCCTCTTTCTTTCAGACACTCAGACGCTCTTTGAAGGTTCTTATCTCACGAAACACATAGATAAAAAAACATTGGTTTTCTTGCATTATCCAATGTACGTAAAGGAAATGCTAGTTTTGCAGAAAATAATTCGACATTCAAGGTAAAATTTAGGTAATAACTCCTGAATCTATAGCCTGTTGTATACAAGATTGCAAACATTGTTGTATGGCGCATGAGAGATTGCAAATAATTTCGTTGTTTACGTTTCCTTTGGGTTACGCGCTTGTTTTTTTTTTTCTTTTCTGTGCACAGTTGTATTTGCAATTCCAAACTTTTTAGCAATCCATCGGTGGTACGGCTCTGAATTTTGATTGTGAGTGCTTACAATTTTTTCACGGACAATTTCGTGTTTCGGTGTCATGACTGGAACCACTGTATGAATAACTAGGAAACTTAACAGATGTGAACTGTGTATATTAGAAGTAAGATTTGCTCAAATTTAAAAGTTATTAACCCATACGGTTCAAAAATTACAAAAGATTTTTATGTGCCATTTTTATCGAATACACTCTTTACTGGAATAACCAGTGACTGGAAAGAATATTATTGAGCTCTGTCAATAAGTGCTGGATATATTTAACTTTATTCGGTGCAAATAATTATACTATGGTTTACTACATTTGTTAAGTCCCCAATAGAAGAGTGAACGGTGAATTTGTGTTTATTCAATAATGCAAATTTGACAGAATTTTTTTTTCGGATCTGTTATTGATCTGTTTCTATATTCCAACTGTTTAAGGAAAACTTACTTCTCAACAACTAATTCAAAACGACGTATCTCATTTTTTCAGCAGTAGATTACAGTACATTGAATCTTTCCAAAATCTGATGTGATAATGTTATATAAAACAGAATAGAACTTTAGACTTTCCTTTGACGCTTAATCCTCTTCTTTTGTCTAACACACGAAGATGAAAACAGTAGCCGTTTAAAGGGGAAAAGAACCTTTCCGCATTCTTATAAAAGAAGTTCAACAATTAATGGGAAAAAAACAATCTCATAGTGTAATAAAACTGAAAAAAAAAACTTGACATAAATTAGAAAAACTGAACGATTTGAAGATTTAACCGTTTGACGGCATCTCGTGAAAATAAAACTGGATTAATTAAGTTTAAACTGGAACATAGGCATCCCTGCACCCACGTAAGAGCACCTTCCCCTATTTATCTAGAAATTTCTAGAAATTAGAAGAAAAGTAGTTAGTATTCTCCATTTAATTCCAACTAACGGGTGTCCTCTAAAAATTGAGAATGATTTCAATACTTTTCCATCAGAACAAAAACGGCCGCATAGAAATGTCACTTTAGATGAATGAATCGTTGCACTCTCCAGAAAATTTTCATACACTCTTATTTCACTCTAACATGTTCAGTCGTGTTCAGCATGCCGTCGAAACAGGAAGAACTGCGCGCGCGCGTTGTACAATTCTTTCAAGCGAACGAAGATCGTGGAAAAAAATACACGGTGGACCATTTTTGTCGTGAAAAAGTTCCGGTATCCACCGTATACCGTATCCTGGCATGCATGAGAGTAACCCGGAAGAAAGGTTGCGGCCGTCCAGCGAAAATAATGAATGAGAAAACGCTCCGCTCGCTGCGCAGCATGTTCAACAACAAGGATTCGGTAAGTCAACGGGAAGCAGCCCGAAAGTTCCATTGTTCGAAGTCACTCATCTACAAGACGCTAAAGAAAGAAGGAATAGTGTGTAGAAAGAAAACCAGATCCCCAGAGTACACAGATGAGCAGATTCAAACCGTGAAATCCCAATGCCGCTGGATGACTCGGAATTACGGCGGAAAATCTTTCGTTCTGGACGACGAAAGCTACTTTCCTCTTTCGAAGTCTCAGATACCGGGAAACGACCGATTCTACACTAAGGACAAATCTACTACTCCTCCAAAAGTAATGTATAAGTTCAAGCACAAATTTGAATCGAAGGTTATGTTATACATCGTAATATCCGATAAGGGTATTTCGAAGCCGTGGTTCAAACCAAGCGGTTTGGCCATCAACCAGGAGGTGTACCAAAGAGAGTGTTTGCAGAAAATACTCATCCCATTTCTTAAACAACATCACTCGGATGGCAAATACGTGTTTTGGCCGGATCATCATCGCACTACGCAAAAAAAAACGCTAACGTTTTTGGAGAGCCAAAATATACCATATGTCCCAAAAGACCGGAATCCGACAAATTTGCCACAGTGCCGTCCTATCGAGGATTTCTTCGGTCTTTTGAGCTCCATGGTATACAAGGATAATTGGAAGGCCAAGAACACCAAGCAACTTACCAACAGGATCAAAAGCTGCATCCGAAAAATCGATGTGGCTGCCGTCCAACGGTCATGTTCCAGCATAACGACTAAGCTGCGCCGCACGGCGGACCACGGACCATATGACAATATTCACTAAACTTAGTTTGAAGATTTAAGTTGACCTTTTTAATAAAATAAATCAGTTTGAACAAAACTTCACTGGTATTTTTTTCCTGACCCATTCCTTTCGTTCTCATTATTTAGTGGACACCCGTTACCTTTGCTTATCTTCGACAGATACGCGTATTTCGTCTACAATGTGCAGACTTCTTCAGTGTCTCGTACTAATAACTCGACTTAGTCTATATACTAATAGAATACTACTGTAATACTACTATATCTCTCCATGCTGAGTGAGCCCCCCACAACAACGTGGTTGCTTCGCGCTGACAGCAGCAGGCTACAGGCCATGCTGCAGGTGGCAGTGTTGTTAGGAAAAATAGTTCAATGAGCCGTTCGTTTGGACTGTAATCAGTTTTAGATCATTAGCTTTTTCCACAATCGTCGGATCGCTTTGCAATCTTCAAAAAAAGAGGAAAATTTGGTTCACTTATTTTTAGATGGCAACGGGTCACCTCGCCAGATTATTCTACATAAAAGTAAGTTTTCCCATATAAAATCCTATGTAAAATTAAAACCTCGAACGCAAAAATATAGTTTCACCGATCGAGCTGAAATTCAGCACATCTATTATAGGACCCAAAAGGCTACCAAAAATCAAAAGGGAACTGGAATTTGAATTTTGACCCAGGCTAGTGCTCAATCAGATACGTCTGTTTGAAAAATTACTCGAGATTTATTCAATTTCAGTCCAAGTGAACCCAGCATTGAACACTTGCCCTGAACATATAATCCTGACCAAAAACGATCATCCCAAAAGGCATAACAACACAGCATAGCGTTGTGTTAAAACCTCAATAATGGGAATGCAGTGCCACAACATGCGCTGGGAAAGCTTCCCCATATTCCTTATTTTCCCTGCCAATTTGTCTCATCGCATTCCAGGGGTACGACTACGTAAGAGGGTGATAATTACTACATCACCATCGTGATTGCACTTCATCAATTTTAAGGCAATTGGAATTAATTATCTCAGTTTGTACATGTGGCACTGATAGCGCTCTGCTGCGGCCTGATCCAGCTCCATGATATTGGTCATCATGTAAAAGGAAACAAACAGGTTCGAGTTTGGCGTGAATTTGTAACAAAGTTCCCTTTCGCGATCCTCACATACGGATGGGTGGCTTTCATTGATAGTCCATGCGCTCAAACGATTGCGGTCGGTAGTTTGTAGCACCTATCACACCATTTCTGCACAGCTTTCGATATCGGGTGGGCTCTTTGGGTCTCAAGCTGTACATCAACAGCCTCATCCGTCGACGGTTGGTCGGTTGGTCGGTCGGCTATCGCACTATCAGTGGCAGTCCTATTATGGCCAAGACACGCACGGCGGCTTCTGAAGCGTTGAATAATTAAAATGTAAAACGAATGGGACCAACAGAGGAGCGAACGCTGGGTGTGCTGGTTATCTGGTCGTGTGTTGATGTTGGCATAAAACTTAAGGAAGTCACATTTTTCCGTCGAGTGAATTTGACAAAACGATCGTGACGTTATAATTTTGGTGCCCTCTGGAGATGTCCCCTTTCCCGGTTCACTCTGAAAAGGGGAAAAACGAAACGCCATCGTACGCTTTCCCTTGAGAAGACCTTTTCCCTTGCTCTGGGTAGTAAAACGCATTCCGCGCGCGGTCGCTTCTTCAGTGACACTTTAAATGGTCAACGAAAAACAAATTCAGCCCGTGACTCGGAAGAAATAGATAAACTTTATTACTGGAGCCGTGCGTTCTTCAACCCTCCCCGCATTGCTGGTAAAACAATTTTTCTTCCAACCTATGGAACAATACTGAATAAGCTATCCTGATCATAGTGCTGTTCCGCTGCAACGACGATGAAAAATCTCATGCCATCCAGAAAATGTTCGCGGGAGTCTTATAAGAGGAGAAAATGTTTTAGACTGGGCTATGTGGATATGCGAAGAGGCTAAGGAAATGAAAAAATTGCAATCATCACATATACTAATTAAGGGCACTTTTGGCTTCACATTTTTTCTGTAATTCAATATATGCTACCATCAAAGCACATCACCGATTATATCCTTATGATAACTTTTTTCTCTGGAACTTGATTACAATTCAATTAGTCATTCATTCCTTCAAGTGACATTTTTCTTCAAACAAACCACGTGAATTAAAAAATATTATTATTTTTGTTGACAACATATTTTTGTTTCACAGGTACTTCAAATGGAACGGTAGGATAATAAAAAGGGGGCTTTGACTTCACATGAGAAGTTTTTCGTTTTTTTCAAAACACATCCTAGCTGTTCTGGATAAATATGTCCATTTTAATTTAAAGAGCAAAATAAGCAAATAGAGCAAATGAATATTAATAAACAAAAACGACAGACGTGTGCACGGTATCGGAAATACTAATGAAAAGGTGGACTCTGCTTAGGTTACTGAGAATGGGTTAATCTTCCAACATTCCAAAAGGAAACTTTGTTTTTTTATGCACATTAGATTCAGATACAAAGTCGAAAATCAGCACATTGAAAACGGAAGCTCCGAAACCAAAAGATACAATAATGGCTTTTTTTTAAGCCAACAGACAAGGGACCTTCTGTTGCGAATGGAGAGCTTGTTAAAAATGTTCCAAAAGTACGACCGGATGAAGGAATTCCGGCATAGCAGCGTTTCAGTTCCTCACAAGCTCCTCCGGATTCGGACAAAATAGTTCCCTCTAATTTTGCATGTCCTAAATAAAATGCAATTTTCAAAGAATTGGATATTAATAGTTCCGAGATTTCCTGCCTGCTGATTAGAAAGCATAATGTCATGCTTTTGGCTATACAGAAAAAGAAGCTGTCTGACCTGATCAACCGTAGGAAATGGCTAAATATGGCCCTAGAGAAGAAGAAATCAAATCAGTAACGTCAAAAGACAAGCAGATTGAACAGAGAGAAAATTCTTGAGAAAGTATTTGAAACAAACGCTCATTTTACCAAGCGTCTCAAGATGCGGCTTGATAAAGGACGATTTCCGATCGAGAGTAACCAAGCATATTTGCTGAAGACGTTGGTCGATCTGGGTCAGCATGGAGCATTGGCTGAGCAGAGATTAAGAATTTGGTGTAACATGAAAATCTTTTATAGTAACAACAGCATTGTTGAAGATAAATACGTACAAGAATAAGCATTTCAGTTTGTATATTCCATTTTTAAAATATCAAAAATGTCATATATTTTGAAATCTTAATTTTCGAAAAGTGCTTGATATTTTCTTGGCAACAAAAATTATGATCTAGATTAAGTGTTGCACAAAATTTCAACATTGACAGAAACGGTCGTGAATTTTGAATAAAGCACCATCTTTTGCGAAAAAAAATCAATCCATTTTTTATCAACCAAACATTTTGATTCCAGGCTTGTAAGGATGTTTCAAAATTTTAATTTTTTTTACACAAAAGTTGCTAGGGTTGAGGAAAAACGAAATATAACATCGTCTGTACCAAAATTGGCCACAAAATTGAAATATGGATTTCTTGAAACCCATGTCATTTCTTGATCTCCCGGTATAAAAATTTCAGTGGAATTTCGCAGACTGTTCAAGGTAGATCTCGAAAATCCTCGATATATTTCAAAAACGAAAAACTCACCGCTTTCAAATTTGTATGGTTCTAAAAATTAAATTTTGCAATCAAAAACAATTCTGTTGGACAACAATTTCAAGCTTTTTCAGAACTTTTTTCTAGGAGTCATAATGATTTACGCATCTTCTCTACAAGGAAAATTATATATATTTCCATATCTCAAAAATGAATAAACATCCAATATCGATATATCAAAATTTTCAAGCGCAAAAAAATAGGTTTGATATTTGTTTGCAACACAAACGGTGCTTTTCTGGTTGTTTCGAACAATTTTCCTTAAACGTGAATTAAAATGTTGTTAATATCTTTCCAGACCATTTTTTTTTTTTCTATTTATAAGAAAATTTCAAGCACTTTTTACTTCGCAATTGATTTTTACAACGTTTGCACTGCAAACTTAAATTATACACTAGAATTGAACTGCGATCATTCACTGGTGTGTAAACAATATTTTACTCGATTATGGGGTAACTTTTGCTCAAAAATGTGTTACTTATGCACCAAAGTGAGGAAAAAACCCAAGGGTAAGTCGCTAAGAACAGTGTGCCTGCCACGATGTCTCACACTCTAGACGAATACAGCGTCTGGCAGAAAATAATGCGAACATTTGTTGTTTTCTTTCAAATCCCATTTTCAATTAATTCATGCAATAATATCAACATTTTCGAGTGCAGTTATCTTTATAAAGTCCTATTAAACAAATTTATTCAATGTGCCTTCCATTTTTATGAATAACATTCTCGAGCCGATGCTGGAAGCCAGAGCATGCCTTGCGGACGTAGTCCTCCTACATTTACTGCCATGTGCATGTTATGGTTGACATCAGGGTTTTCACACTAGGGTGTGATGTTTTGCAGGCTCATGTTTCAACATATGCCCAAATCGAATAATCCAACGGATTAAGATCTGGACTGCTATAGGGCCACAAATCCTTCGGCCAACACTTCATGTTATCGTTCAACCATTGTTGGGTTCGATTGGACGTGTGATACGGCGCTCCATCCTGCTGTAGGATGACGTTTTGGTCCTCGGAGAAGTTGGTTTTCACCCAGGAAAGCACTTGGTCCTTTAAAATACCGATATACACTTCGGTATTGATTTTAACACCAGCATCAATGAAAACAGGCGGCATTTTCAAATCGTTGGACGCCACCAAGCCAAACATTATGACACCAGCCGGATGTTTGGTTTGAAATTTGAATTTCACTTTTTCCGGAACGTTCTCCATTTTGGCCACAGCATCGATGCTGAAAAGCTTTTCGTCGGAGAACAGGATTATCAATTTTTCCGTCTGCAACTAGGAAAGCAATCTCTTGGAACGAGACTCGTAGTTCCTTGACCTGGTCCGTAATCAAATGGCGTTTCACTCTGGCTCTGGAAGATGCATGCAAGTCTTCTTTGATGATTCTCCGCATGGATTTCTCCGAAATGTTGGCTTCCTTTGCAAGTTTTCTTATGGAACGCACCGGATTGCAACCAATTTTTGCACGGACCGATTTGATCACGTTCGTCGTGCATGCAAGGCGCGGACGTCCGCTTCCCGGCTGCCTCTGCTTAGGACCATCCTACAAGGACTTTTTTATGCGGTAAACTGTTGCCAAATCTTGGCACTCTCTTTCGGCTTCTTTTGGGCGAGCAACAAACTGGTGATCACTTCTTTCGCGAACATTTTGACGAATTTGCAATAAAACAAATAGAATGTTTGGATGCAGCACTTGAAAGCAAACATAAACAAATACACTTTCGACAGCAATTAGTCACTAGCTACACGAATTAACCCAATACTCAAGTTTGAACATTTTCGCATTATTTTCTGCCACACCTTGTATGTTTTCTAACAGCTGCACTTTGATTTTCAATCCGTACCGCGTGTAAAGCACACTGAGGCACACTTTTGACAGTTGAGCTTATAGAAATATGAAACCAGCAACCTTGCCAATCTGCACTGCCTGGTTGCCAGGTTCAGCAGAAAATAACAATTAGGGCTGTCAACACATCGGCATCTTCGGCACATTACGGGAACTCCCAGAACATTGCAGCACTTAATGACACATTCAAAAAAAATAGCACAGGAGAAAAGTGTTTGGATCTTCCAAAATTATCGCACTTTTAATATTCATCAAGAGTAATAAAAATATACAATGAATTTATTAATTGAATAGGCATGTCTGAATCAGAATCAGTCAAGTTTTTTTTTACTTTTCAACTAAGATTATTTCAAATGCAAAACTGACATGTTTCTTAAATAAGTGCAGTTTAAAAAAAGTTTTTTTGCAGAAGAAAACATGTCAAACGATAAGTTTTGTCCATCTGTTACAAGTACCTTGATTTATCTCTGCCAGTTATTTTCATCAAAACACACTTCACCTATCCGTGGACAGAAGAACTTCACACATGCAATCATGTAAATGATTAAATTTGAACTAAAATACACGTTATTGTTGAAATCGACAAAACCAATATGCATACATTTTTTTTTTCAGAAGTGTGAAATCCAATAAGGGGGTAATCATATCTGTGACAAAGTGTGACAGATGGAGGGGAAGAGGGGGAATAAAAACCTGAAATTTGATGGACGTCATTTTTAAACCACCCCTTTCGCAGCTGGCTATTCGACTACTGGAGAAATCACCAGCAGCTTCCGAGCACCCAACAGTAAAGGGAGTCAACGAGTTGCTCCAACAGACAACCGATTTCTCGCTTCAGAAGAGTTGCATCCTCCTACGAAACACTGACAGAGGATGGTACAAGTTCAGAAATCGACAACCATAGTATCAAGGTGGGCTTATGCAAGGAAATCGTTATACCTACTTTCCAAGAATTTATCACCAATAGATATTCCTCATACCAACACGTTTATACCGATGGCTCGAAGGATAACGAGTTCATTGGTGCTGGGGTGGTCTTACCAGATGAAAACTTCAGCTACCGCCTACCAAGCAATTACAGTATAAATTTTGCTGAAGTTTTCGCCCTTATCACTGCCGTATCACAGCTTCATGCACAACAAAACGTCATCATCTTGACCGACTCTGCTAGCTGCATCAACGCTCTACAAGGTGGTCGATCAAAACACCCATGGATTCAATCGGTGAAAAAATCCTCCAAAAATATAACGTCGAAACAAACCTTTGGAAGATATTCCTATACCGTCCTAATACGCTCATTACCTGAATGCAATAGTTGCGGCGTACAACTCACAACCCAACATTTACTAGTTGACTTTGGAGGATATCCTGGTATACGGACCAAATGCGGAATCACTGGAAGATTAGCTGAAGTCTTGGCACATAACGTGAATTAGGAAATAGCTATCTTACATTTTATCAGAGAAACTAACCTGCATGGTGAAATCTAATACTCTGTTATTGATAATTATTCTACCCAACACGAATGCCACATCAATGATAAAGTGTCTTTAATAAATAATTATAATAATAAAAATGAAAAAGAAATTCTTGCTCCTTAATTCATTTTTGTAAGAAGTTGAGAAACGTAGCAAAGGATTTCGTATAAAATTATATCTCCTGAAACTGAAACATACGAAATTTGACGAAAGATGTGTTTTATTGAAATTATTTTCCCATCTCTTCCAACTCAGATGTTGGTCTTAGGGAACAGAAATTTACATGACATTTTGGTAGTGTGTTTGTCATGGGCAAAAATGGGATCTCTGATGTCATATTTATTAATCGTTTTTAATACTTAAGATGTAAGCCTTAGAATGCTTATTATTTTAAATACAATCACAATTATGATAGAATTAAAATTTTAACTGAACACCCTTCACTATTTGCTATATAGCCGCAAGGCTCTGCCATATCAAGACAAACATTGTATCTTCTCTGATTCCGCCGTTCCCTGTAAATGTTTGAACATCGTTTCTCCTAGATCATCAGATTACCTCACAAAACGGAAAACGGAGAAAAATCTCCGCAGCAACATGTGTACGATTGACAAATGGGGGACATAATTTTAATAGCAACAGATTAGTTACTGTACCACAATAAGTGATAAGCAATTAATACCGGAGATGGTGAATGCAACACATTACTCCCATCCCAACATGGATCAGATGATGAGCTGGGTAAATCTATAAATCGACTGGAAGCAACAGTTCCACCAGTTGTGGGATAAAACATCGACAGCGTCTCGGTTTGGAGGCAAACATTTGCTACTACCATTAGCAATTATACTGCCAATCCTCTTCAACCATCAGCGGGCTCGTGGAAGTCGACAGGGACCAATTGGATTGAATGACACAACTGAGTCACTCGATGCCTTGAGTTTCCTGAGCTATAAAATAGTGCATTATTCTCCGGCTGTGTCCTCTGCGGTTCTCCATCAGGGACTCACTTCCCACGACCGATGAACGACCAGCCAGCCAGCCAGCCAGCCAGCCAGCGCCACGGTCACGCTAAAGTCTGTTTGATAAAAAAGTATCACATTAACTTAATCAAATTAGTCTATAATGTAAGTGTTTTTGCCGGAGATTAAACGAATCTCAAGTTTCCTGTCTCCGTCACTCTGGCGGACGTGACTTCGCTGGTGTCTTGGGATAGTATGAAGTTCAGCCGGGGCTGCAAACAGCTTGAGATCTATCGGTATCAAGGGGATGATAATTATAAACTTTTATAGTGTTGAAACTGCTAATCGTTTGCACTGACTCTGTGTGGCACAGTTTGTCATTAGCTTCTGATGTTTTCTCTTGGCCGAGGCTGCTGGTTTGGAGCCGTCTTCGGGGTGGTCCAGCCATAATTGCAGCTTTTTAAATGCTATTATGAGAGCAAACCTGACGCAAAACTGTGCTGCACCTGCTGGGAAAATTGAAAACTCGCCGCTGCCGATTCACGCCCCGAGGGATTAACGATGAACAACTGGTGGAGGCAAACGGTGCATCGGGTAATACAATCACCAAACTGAGTTGAACTATAAACCGATATTTTGCATGGGAAGAAGTGGCGACTATGACTGTGATAAATCGCAGTGGATGTGTGTGTGAGGGGAATTTGTTGATGGCAAACATTCTTTGCAAAGGCAATATTAGACAAATTAAATTTTGTTTTCTTATTCAAGATCCTTTTGACAATATTATTACAGTTAAAAATTGAGAAGTAGTCAATGGAAAATATGAATGTAAAGGTGTTGAAATTTTCTCATTCCAGTCCGCTTCCTGGTATGTTGCTATCGGGGACTCACTCACCGCTTTCCTGACGATCTGCCAAATCTTGGTAAACTGACAGCTTAGAAATTGTAATATTCCGCCCACTATATCACAAAATATTGCGAGTAGTTGGATGGATTGGAGATAACGAAGGCATTAGGTTTAGGACAAAGTCTCCCCCGGTTGATACCAAACCAATGAGCGTAGGAATCAGTGGAATCAATATCAGTATGAGATGTTGGGTTTGGATGGTTAAGAGGAATGCTTTAGAGAGAATTTATTGTTGCTCAACGCAGGGCAGCTTCTAAATATTTTTTTTTTTCATTTGGTTGTAAATAAATATTTAATAAGATGGGCTTATGGAATATTACTTAAACTCTAAACGGTATAAATATGGGAATGTTAATCGGTCCCATTCTCAAAAGTTTATAATATTTTGAAGAATTCGGTATGGAGTTTTCATCATGGTCAATTGAGTGCATTTGAAATTACTACAGACTAGCCGTTTTTTACACGGGTTTTCTCAAAACATTTAAGTAATAATACGTCTGATCTAATTGTCGGATTAGCGGGTTTCGCCCCCCCCCCCCTAAGTTTTGATTTTATTTTTAGAATTTTACTATTTGTTTCAATTTTTTGTTATTTATTTTTTATCCCTAGCAGTAGCAAGGTAACTTGTTGCAATACAGTTGATGTTACTCCAATGCTACCTTATTAAGTCACAATCAAGTTATTGTATCCAAATATGACGGTTTTCCATTGCTTGGGATGTTTGCCAGATTGCTCCTTTGCCTAAATAAAAAAGCCAAACTACGCGAAGTTGCTTCAATTTTGTAACAAGTTGTAGCAAATAAGCATAAAAGTGAACATCCATCATTTTTTTAAATATTAACAACTAACAATTTTATTACAATCTTTTCCCTCCAATCACGACCCAACCTATCTAGCCTAAATTATGTAAAAAGCCCAAGCAGCACACAACCGGCAAAAATGGTTTCAGCAGCTCGATTGTGATTTAATTGAGCCATAGACCAGTCACCTTTACTGTGTTGAAACAAGTGTGCTACTAGAGAAATAGCTCTTAATCTATTATGTTAGCTACGAGATAAGTGTTGATTGTTTTTTATTCCACTAGTTGACAGTTGAAGAAGCTATGTTCAATTAAAATGTCAGTTCTTGGTTAGTAAAAAAAAAATTATCAAGCCAATGCTATAGCTTTCAGAACCCAAATAATACTAGATTAAGAAACATAGTTGATAGTTACAAAGAATATCAACGAAAAATATTTATTTCTACTATTCATGATATGGGACAAACCGATCAATGTTATTCCGCTGATCAATGTTAACGGTACTTTAGTTAAGAAAACATAGTTAATTTTATTAACGCTTGAGAGACGCTTTGTTGTTTTCTTACTGTGCTCACTCGATCACTTGAACTACCAAATTATAGATAATTGAAACAATATCAAACGCACCATGCCCGATAGGAAAATAGTGCGTAATACAGGTATACCTCGATAGTTCGTACATCAACTTTTTCACTTCAAGTCGCAACTGCATAAAAACTACCGATTGATCTGAAATCTAATAAACCAAAACAAAGAGCAGAAGGTTGCACTTTCTTTCAGATACAACCAGTAGTGTTTATGCAATTGCGCATTGAAGTGAGAAATTTTATGTACGTACTATCGAGATATACCTGTAAAACATCATCACAACCTTTCACAGCCGATGCTCGAACCGAACTCTTTTTTCGTAACTTTCAATTTTTACTACTGTATCTTACAATCTATTGCGGTACTGAAACTGGTATCTGGATCAATCGAATTGAAGTTTATTAAGAACAATCTATGCTTGCATGCTTGCTATATTGCAATTGAGAGCTTTCGTAAAAATAAGAGTTCGTAGATGCGTTTCGTGCCTTCTGGCATCTTTATGTTTCTATTGATGTCCATGCTCATCGGTTTAATACCAACCAGGAGAGACTTGGTCTTATACAAAATGATTTCATTATTTCCAATCCGCTCAACCAATCGTAATGTTTTGTAGAATATTGGACGGATTATTAGAATTTGAGATAGCTCAATGCAGACGTCTTTCAAATTTGGCAGATTGACAAGCAATCGGTTGAGATCTTTGAAGGAGACCGGAAAAATAAACGATGGTTCTGCGCGTGTTTATAAACAGAAAAACCTTCAGAACAAAACGAATCACCGGATATAAGACATACATAAGCTATTTGATACTATTTTGCACGACAATGGCAAAAACTAAGAACAGTTGAATGTGTTCATTAGCAAGAAATGCATCAATCAAAGGCATAAAGGGCGAACACGAAATTATTGCGACACATTCAACAGGGCATAACTTTTTTACCATTGGGTAAAAATCAACCAAATTTTGCACACTTTCTCATTGATGTGTATTGTTTACATGCTGTCAAACTCGAAGTCGTGTTTTTCGATTCAACGACAATGGAGGTGAACCAACGCGAGTCGAGAGAACAAATTCTTTCCAAACACCTGGAATTTCCTGACCTGTCGCACCGGCAGTTGGGAAAAAAGTTGAACATTCACCATTCAACCGTTTCCAGAGTGTTGAAGCGGTTCCAGGAGCGGTTGACGTTGGACCACGGCAAAGGAGCTGGAAGAAAACCGGGACGGGAGAACAAAAAGACGGAGGGAAAGGTGAAGCGGATGATTAAAGCAAATCCCAACGTCTCAAGCCGTAATTTGGCTAAAAAGATCGGCATGTTGCAGAGCTACGTCCAGAATGCAAAGAAGAGAGCTGGACTACATACATACAAGGTACAGAACTTCCCAAACCGCGATGAGCGGCAACAATCGACGGCTAAAACTCGGGCACGGAAGCTCTACGAGAAGATGCTGACAAAATATGGCTGCTGTGTGATGGACGACGAAACGCCGATTTTAAGCAAATTCCGGGGTTGGAGTTTTTCACCGGCAAGAGCAAGTTCTATGTGGACGACAAATTTAAGAAGAAGAAAATGTCGAAGTTCGCCTCCAAATATCTCATTTGGCAGGCCATCTGCTCTTGCGGACTGAGGAGTGAGCCTTTCGTGACAAAGGGCACAGTAAAAGGCGAGATCTACAAATCTGAGTGCCTCGAGAAGCGCCTTTTGCCGTTCTTGCAGCAGCACAACAAAGCTCCGCTATTTTGGCCAGATTTGGCATCATGCCACTATTCTAAAAGTGTCCTGGAGTGGTATGTGGCCAATTCTGTCCATTTTGTTCCAAAGAACATGAATCCGCCAAACTGTCCGGAGCTGCGCCCGTTGGAGCAGTACTGGGCAATGATGAAGCGGTAACTTTGGAAGAGCAAGAAGACAGTCAAAGACGAGAAGGACTTGTTAAGAAAATGAAAAAAAAACTGAGAAACTGGTACCGAATGACACTGTAAAGACTTTGATGGAGGGCATCAAGCGAAAATGCGTTCAATTTTACACTCAAGGCTCCATCGGTTAACTTTTCTTTTGATTTTTGAAGAAAATATATGTATAAAACTACCTTAAAATTTTGGTTTGATTCTGAACATTATAAGAAAATTGGCATGACATTTTCGGTGTCGCAATAATTTCGTGTTTTCCCTTTACCACAAAAGGTCGTGAACACTCGTAGGTATGAACTAAGAAGAAACCTTCTAACAAAATCGATGTTCATTACTTCTCACGGTTTTTGTAAATTATTAGCAATGGTTTTCATTTACGATTAGCAGTTTAAAGCAGTTATTTGATTCATTTTCATCTTAAAGTACCAGAACTGGGCATTGGAAAGTTTTTTTCAAAGTAAGTATAATAATTTCAGCATGTAATTAAAAGAAACAGACAAACAAAACAAAACGAATGTAATTCTCTCAAAGCGAATGTAGTTCATAGGCTACGCCGTCCAAGGCTACGCCTATGGTCGTACATCGTGTTGCAGAGCTCTAGGCCCAAGATCGAACCTTGTGGAACAGTTGTGGTGACTTGGACACTTTCCTGACCCGCTGTGTTATAATCCAGTACCCGATTCTGGTACTATTTTTTTCAGGTACTCGTAGATAGCCTCCCAACTGGTGCTATTGAACACGTTTCTCACGTCAAACATAACTGCACAGTTGTGGACTCCTCACCTCTTGTGCTTGGTTGTCTTGGTGACGGACAGTATAGCATCCACCTTTTTGACTTGCCCGTACGGAAGCCCAAATGGTTGTTTGACAGGGCGCCTGTAACCTCCGTGTACTTCGATAGCCTGTCGAAGATTACTCTCTCGAACACTCTCTTTTCCACCGTGTCCAACAAGCATATCGGATGATACGCCGATGGATGGTGGCTTCCCTATCAAAGGTAGTAATACGAGGATCTGGTGTTTTAGGCATACGGAAAAACCGCCTCCGTCCAAGAAATCTTTAAATTGCCATCCTGAACATTTCAGTAGGTTCAGGATACCATCCGGCACTTTGTTCAACTTGTGTGACTTTGATATAACGGTGAGTTCATCGTTCGTCACCGTTGCCTTGCCCTCATCCTCCACTGCGCCGTTGTCATTTCCCACGTGATTGTGGATGTTCGGCATATTTGTCGACCATCCATTCACCACTATGACAGCATTATGGTCTAGGATACTGGGACGCTGGTCATGGGACAACCCTACGGCGGAGGGATGTCAGGGACTCGGGTCGTGACTCAAAAAGAGTTACCCAATGATCCCCTGTAGTAGTCCTAGTAATTGATTGGTAGGAACCGCCACTCCCTTGGTTTTGGCCATTACTACCCGATCGGGTCACGCCATGGTTTCGTATTGGCTTTCAAAAACAAGTCCTCTAAGAAAAGCCTTTGCGGTGACCAGCACCCCTTGACGCTTCGTTCGTTATGCGTTCGACCACACACTCTCTGTCAGCGGAATCTGTCCATCAACACTCCGGTGACCTCCCATTTCTTGGTTTGACCTTCCTAGGTAAGGTTGCATCGCATACACGTTGAAGTAGCGGTACTAGTTGATCGCTGCACGGGTCCTGATGTTCAGTTATATTTCGTTCCCACTCAAGCGCCTCTTTGAATACTTCTTAGTCGAAATATGATGCCTTCCGTCTGTGGGTGAATGGGGAATGCTATTCCTCCCGCATGCTGCTTTGTATTGTGAACGACGCTTTAACAAACCACCAAGTGATCGCTATGGGCGCAGCCATCCTCCACCCTGCAGTGTTTTGACAGCGCAGGGCTGTAGAACGTCACGTCGTACGTCGATGATCGACTCAGCTCCGTTTCTGTGGTAGGTATTATTAGTACCGGTGTTTGCTTGGTCTACCTCGAGCCTAGCAGAATTCACATACTAGGGTTGGTAAGGCAACTCCCCCATCCAACTACCCTGACCTTGAAATCGCCCGCTATTACCAACGGATTTTGACGTAACAGCTGCAGAAGACGGGGGGCCCACCGTGACGTGTTTGTCGTCTGGTTTCCCATCCCACGTCATTGGAGCTGAGTCCACTTCCAAGTGGTCGCTTCTTTAGTCGTATGGCTGTCGAGGCTGCCTCAACCCCGCATTGTGCTTTGATGACCATGGACATCTCGCCAGCTTCTGTGATCTCGTCCAGGCTTTCACACTAGAGAGTCATTTGCGTGGTGAGGGTACGCACCTTCACGCCTTCTCCCAAGACTTGTTCCAGCAGCTTATTGCACGATTGGCGCTTTAGTGTAATATCTCTCGTTAACGCAAGGGTAATCTTGGCCGGGCGGGACAGTGTATTCTCCACACGTCGGTCCTAGACTATTGAGTTCTGCATTTTCGCGCATCACTTTGAAGGCCTCCGAGTACTTGTATTCTTCGGTCTTCATGATGAGGGCCCCTTCGCGGTTTCTTTATCGGGGCAGTCTACGGCTCTTTGTTTCTTTTTGGGGTCTACTTCTCTTCTTTGGGCTTGAATTCCAGGCCATCCCGCTTTCTACACGCAACCATACCTTACCTTACTAATCAGACCAAGGCCAGTGTGGCCTCTGCTGTACACATAGGTTGTGTCCATTGTAATCGGTCCATGACAGTACCTCGCCAGCCTCACTGGCTGCGGAGAGTCCGCAGGTCGCCTTCCACTTGATCAAATCACCTTGCTCGTTTAGGGCTGTTGTCCGACATTCTTACAACATGCCCAGCCCATCGTAGTTGACCGATTTTTGCGATGTGTACGATGGTAGGTTCTCCCAGCAACTGATGCAATTCGTGGTTCATTCGCCTCCTCCACGTTCCGTCTTCCAACTGCACTCCACCGTGGATCGTACGCAGCACCTTTCATTCAAAATCTATGTTTGGTGGCCGTAGAGAACTACCGGTCTAATTAATTTGTAGATGGTCAACTTTGTAGTTCGGCGAACTTTGTTCGATCTCAGCGTCCTTCAGAGCTCAAAGCAGGCACGAATGTCAGCCATAATGCGCCTTTGTATATCTCTTCTGGTTTTGCTATCGGCGGTCACCAATGAACCCAGATATACGAGTTCGTCTACTACCTCGATTTCATAACCGTTGATCTGAACTCATTTTACAAGGCTGACATTATCTTCTCGTGAGCCTCTTCCTTTCATGTATTTTGTTTTTAACGCATTAATCACAAGCCCAATCTTACCAGCTTCAGCCTTAAGTCTGAAGTACGTTTCCAAAATCCAAAGCCATCGTGTCAAAGTTACGTGCTACGATATCAACGTGATTGGCGAAGCCAAATAGCCGTACAGACTTCCTGAAGATCGTGCCACTTGTGTCTATCCCAGCTCTTCGAATCACACCCTCCAATCCAATGTTAAACAACAAACACGACAATCCATCACTTTTCCGTAGCTCTCTCCGAGATTCAAAGGGACTCGAGAGTGTCCCTGGGACTCAGACGACACACATTACTCGATTCATCGTTGCTTTGACCAACAACGTCAGTTTTTCCTGAAATCCATATCATTGCATAATCTGCCATAGCTGGTATACACGCAATCTGCACGAACCTACGAAGTTTCAGGAAACATTGTTGCAGGTCTTTTCTGATGTTGCAACGCGTTGACGTGAAATCTATGATAGAAGAGAAGAGCGTGTCATTCTTTTTTATATTGCCTGGATGAGTCCCGGCCCATCGCGGTGGTATCTCCGATGCCGTAGCGCTTCTGCTCGTATTTGACGCACCGCCAGACCCCAGCTTCCTGCTCGACGGGGATCTAGCCAGGCCATCCATAGCAACGGGTTTGGTTCTTCTTGGTATTTGAGGTGAACCTCTATGCAGTTGGGTCTTCTTACAGCCGCTTTCCAAATCCACGAAAAGAAGTTGCTGTTATGATCCCATGATATTTATGCTAGCAGAGAGTGCTCAGGTTGACACGGTCCTTCGTAGCATCTGAGCTTACTTCCTGAATTGGTCAATGAAGGCTTGCCAGGGTTTTCATGGAACGGAAGCAGGCTATGTCGTAAGAACTTCGCCAGTCCATGTCGGTGCCACCCGATGTTACTCAAGGAGATGACACAGGTCCCAGTCAGAATGCTTTAGTACCGTTTAATCTACTTTTGCGACCAGTTATTGTAATTATGGTCTTATTGACATCGATCCTTATGCATCCTTTTTCCGTAGTTCGTTTAGTCGTTAAGGGGTTGCAAGTGCACCACGGAGAGGCAAACTACTCGAATCCTTTTTTTAACGGGATGGAAAATCTGCTTACAGACTCTTGAAGAACTCAGGGTGTGGGGATGAGGGTGTCAACTCTATAAGGCACTTAAAACCAACCCGTGCCTCTAGTCTTAGTCCCACCCGGAACCACCTCTCGGTATTACTTCGGGGAGGGGGTTATTATGCGTTAAGCACCTGCTAAAGTCTATCTACATAGAATTTTAGTAGTTAGTTGGTCCCTTTTATCTTTTCCATTTATTCTGAAGCTCCAGGACAATCAGAGAGGCCACCGTGTCTACAGTGTCTAAGGTGTTCTGTTGTTGACACATTATTTGAGCAATTAGTGGATGAGTCCATCGACCTTTGGTGGAATTATTCCACTCCCTCTGCCACTTCAATATTGATGCGACTCTAGTGGTCTTGCCGATACCTCAAGTGCATCAACGCTCGAAGCACTCTATGTCTTCTTTTATGATGATGTCGATGGGCATCATCCCCTCTAAGACGCATGCTACGTCGCGTGACACTGTGCGGTATGCGCTGATCACGCTCACGCCCATTAGCCAGAATGTACTTTTGAGCTACTCAGAGGTACTCAGTAGTGTGGGGTGTGGAAGTAGTTCGCCTCCCCGCGGTGCACCCTGGAAACGTTAAGCTCCCCTTACCGGCTAAACGAACTACAACGGAGGAAGCGCCATACGGCGCAGGAGCCGGCAGGAGGTCGTAAGCGGTCGTGACATGGCCCTGACTTTCTCGATCGGAGGAGGGACCATACGACGCGAGGTTCGGCAGGTACCGTAAGCGGTCGGGTAGGGAGATCGCGGATGATCAGGAATGCCACAGACGTCCCGAACCCTGCTTGGATCCAGGAGCATCTCGATCGAATCAGCGTCAGGTCGGCGAAGCTAACTACTAAAGACCTAAGTAGTTAGACATAGTGGGTGCTTATTTAGCACAAAAGCCCCCTCCCCGAAGTAATACCGAAAGGTGGTTCCGGGGAGGGAGAAAGGCTTAAGGCACGGGTGGGTTTTTAGTGGGTCGAGGAGTTGGCACCCTCATCCCCACACCCTGAGTTCTTCAGGTGTCTGGCTGCAGATTTTCCATCCCGTCTAAAAAAAAAAAAAAAAAAGAGGTACTCAGTACTCAGGGCGGTGGCCCATGCCGGCTCACCATACCTCAGTATGGACAGGGCGGCGCTGGCCAGGAGCCTACGTTTGCTCCCTTGTACCGCTGAGATATTCGACAGCATGCGGGATAATGCCGATATAGCCATGGAGGCTTTCTTGCAGGCGTGGTGGACGTGACTGGTAAAGGACAGCTTGTCGTCCATCATAATCTCCAAGCACCTCATGGACTACTTTGAGGTAATGATGCAATCACTAGCACTAATCGTAGCTCTTTGCTCCGATTTATTATTGTTAAACACAATGTTATCTGTATTGTGGTGGGCTATCTCCAGTTTCTTGGAGCGCATCCATCCCTCGTTTGGGATCCATCCATCCATCCATTCCCCGTTTGCGAACTTCAATCTCAACACTTCGCCATACATCGTGTTCCAGAGCACCGGGCCCAGGATTGAACCTTGTGGAACTCCGGTGACTTGAATTCGTTTTTGACCCACCATTGTGTTGTATAACAGTACCCGATTCTGGGAGTAGTTGCCCAGAATCCTATACAGGTAACCAAGGATCCGGAGGCGTTGCAGCGATTTGTCGATAGTCTCCCAGCTGGTGATATTGAACGCATTTGTCACGTCCAGGGTGACTACTGCACAGTAGCGAAATCTCTGCTCCAACCCCCCTCCCCCCCCCCTCCCGCTCGAATGGCTTTTTTTTAACGGGTTGGAAAATCTGCTCACAGACTCCTGAAGAACTCAGAGTGTGGGGATGAGGGTGCCAACTCCTCGACGCACTAAAAACCCACCCGTGCCTCTAGCCTTGGCACCCTCCCGGGACCACCTTTCAGTATTACTTCGGGGAAGGGGCTATTGTGCGTTAAGTACCCACTTGTGTCTAACTACTAAGGGCTTTGGTAGTTAGTTTATCCCTTTGGCCTGTCGCTGGTCGTTTTGCCACTTGTCTTGTACCGTTAAGACAATCTGGGAGGCCGCCGTTTTTACCGCGTCTCAAGTGTCCAAGTGTCCTGTTTTTGACACACCTCTGGACAAAATTTTCCGGTGTCGTGTCCCGACCGCTCACGGCCTCGCGTCGTTGAAGCGAGGGCAGACGAAGAACACACGTTCCGCAGTTTTGTCCGCTTCCGCGCATACTGGGCACGCTGGGGACTCAGTGTGCCCGTACTTATGCACATACTGTCTGAAGCAGCCAAGGTCCAACAGTATCTGTGTCAAAAGAAAGGTTACTTCCCCATGACACCCATCCAGATATTTCTGGAATTAGTCGGTGGGTCCACCGACCTTTGGTGGAATTATTCCACTCCCTCTGCCCATCGATATAGCTCTGGTGGTCCTGCGGATTCCTCTTGTGTCCCTCTGCTCGAAGCACTCCGCATCTTCTTTTATTGTGATGCCAATGGGCATCATCCCCGCTAAAACGCATACCGCGTCGCGTGACACTGTGCGGTATGCGCTGTCCACTCTCAGACACAATTGTCTGTGAGTAATTTCGAGCTTACCGAGGTACCTCTTAGTACTCAGGGCGGTAGCCCATGCCAGCCCACCGTACCTCACTTTTGACAAGGCGACGCTTGCCAGGAGTCTTCGCTTGCTCCCCTGTACCGCTGAGCTATTCGACAGCATGCAAGATAATGCCAATATAGCCGTGGAGGCTATCATACAGGCGTAGTCGACGTGACTGGTAAATGACAGCTTGTCGTCGATCATGATCCCTAGATACGTCAGAGCCCTCTTTGATTCGATTGTGCAGTTAGTGGTGCGCTAGTTCCACGATTACAATAGAGTGCGAGGCCGTAAGTTCTACCTCTTCGAAGGATTCACCACATATCTCCAGGGTGATGTCGTCTGCAAACCTGACGATTTTCACCCCGTTCGGAAATTCAAGCCGTTGTACCTCATCGTACATTTTTCCTGGGCCCGGTGCTATGGAACATGAGCACCGGGCCCAGGATTGAACCTTGCGGCACGCCTACGGTGATCTGAACACGTGTCTGGCCTACCTCTGTATTGTAGACCAGCACGTGGTTCTGGAAACTGCTTTCAAGAATCTTGTACAGCTATCCCGGAGTGTGAAGACGTTGAAGCGAGTCAGCGATAGCTACCCAACTGGCGCTATTGAACGCATTTCGAATGTCAAGGGTGACCACAACACATTAGCGGACATCTCGCCTTTTGCGTTGGATTGCCACTTCAGCCGTTTTGGTGACGGATAGAATTGCATCCATCGTCGACTTCCCTTTACGAAAGCTGAACTGGTTTTCAGACAAACCATCTAAGCCATCTGTGTGCTTGGATAATCTGTTAAGGATAACCCTACCCGCTGTTCCAGGGCTGCTGAACGTCACGTCGATGATCGACTCCGCTCCATTTCTATGGTAGGTACTACTAGTACTTTCGTTGGCCAGGTTGAGCCTGGCCACGGCTTTCAGCAGAATCTGGCCCCTTGGGTTGGTCAGGCGACTGCCCCATTCTAACGCCCAGGCGTTAGAATCGTTCGACTAGTTTCTTGTACGCTGGGCCCTTCAGCTTAGTATCCTTCTTAAGCACGAGGATCATTTTGCCGGTGTGAGTGTGGCGGATACTGCGCATATCGGCGCCTAGATCCGCGAGCTAAGCGTCTCCGTGCATTGCCTTAAGAACCTCGAAGTACTTAGACTCGTCGGTATTAACTATGAGGGCCTCACCGCGTTTACGTTTTCGCGCTAAGCTTCTATGCTCCTTTTCTTTTTGAGATCTGTTTCCCTTTTTCCGGACCTTGGTCCAGTGGTTTTCCCTACCTCTGAACGGGTCATCTCTCGTGCCTCTCCGGTTGTCCCGTCCGTTGCTGGGACCAGCCTTGTCACTTGGGCCACTCTTACCCCTAGGGGTTTCACTGCCATCGAGGTGGCGTTAGTGCTATTGGCACCTTTACCGCTTATACCATCCTTGCCGCCATTGCCTCGTTTGCGGCTCTTGGTGCCGGGGTCGCTCGCCTCACGCCCCGCAGGACGTGCAGTTGGACCCGCTCGTCCCGACACCACGCTCGCAAAGGTCTCTGAGCCTATGGGGCTGTCAGGTACCAGCCGCTTCTTTGAGCCACCGAGTGCGGTTTTCCCCAGCGACTGCCTAGCACGCTTCGAAGTCCCCACCACCACAGTAGGTGGCTTCCCAAGTAGCACACTACGATCATTCTTTGTTGAAGTAACTTGATTATGACTTAGCAAGTCATATTTATGTTATCACAACCGAATGGCAACAAGTGTGCTACTAGGGTTGGAGACACCCGTGTGTCGAAAAGTTGTCATTGGTTTTGAATGGTACCTAGAGGTCACCTTTGTATCCTCTCCTTCATATGGTATTCTTAGGACACTCTCGTGTCAGGAATGGGTTTGAATACCCTTTGTGCATAAAGCGATGAGTGCATAAAGTACACCCTTGTGCCTTGCCCTTGAATTGGTTTACACTCCCTTTGTTCTTAGGGTTCGAATCGATCTTAAGCACCAACTTACTTAAACCATGTAAAAATACCAGTCACCCGCGTACCTGCTTTGATTACCCATACCGAGCGTTACCAGCAATCGAAATGACTGAAAAGATTTATTACACCTGCGCTCTTACACCCCTTGTATACTATCAAAGAGGCTCTCTTTGTTAAAGGCATAGGTTTGTGCCAGGTAGTGTCCGCAAGAATCATTCCAAAGCGCAGAAGCGGTTCTCTTCAATCGACCATTGATAACTGCGTGTAAGTATGCCGAAGCTTATGACGTCATGCAATATTTATTTTGATCAAGGGACTAAAAAACGCAGGTTTGAAAGCGTCGGAATAATTGTCGCTTTACTCTTTTTGTTCATAGTGAACAAAGATTTATATTCTTTGTCGCTAAATTGGTTTGTCAATTTAAGATATTTCCAGTGACTTACGTACACATTTCAACGAAGGTATATTTTTTGAATAATTGTTCCCTCCACAAATCGTTTGCTAGCCATATGTTACGAAATATGAATAAAATTTGCATGTATCAATACTTCGCTAGGCAATCACTTACTTAATATTCAACAGTTGTAGGAATCAGAGCAAAACGAAAAATGAGACTTCGGACCCATTTTCGATATAACACATTTGACGTTCCTTACAATAGGAGTGAATTAATTTGAGATCAATCAAAGTTGTATGGTATAATTCCGACATAAATAACCTAGTCGATAGAATGGGAATCTCCCTGAAGCTGCTAGAGTTCAGGTTTTGAGAAATAGAATGGTCGCAAAGCAGTTGTTGCTGAAATCTGGCTAACCACCTCAACCAAAATCGATTTTACTCTCATTTTACATCAATCTTCAATTGGAATTTATTCATCAGATTTTTGTGCATTTCAGCAAACAGTGGATATCAATCGGAAATTTGTCCTCTCAGCTGACACCGCCACGTGCAGCATTCGAGATACCAGCACCATGACGAATAGCTGTGAATCAATCACTTTCATTGAGCCGACGTAGTTGCAATTAATTTCCAATAAATATTTGCGGTAATTAAATTATACGTGCAATATTTCTTCACTGATACTTTTTTCTTCCAGCGATCTCGGCGGCAAATGGTACATGTCACACACAAAGTAAATGGTCGGAATTCACCTGCACTCGAGCTAGCACGACGAAAAGTGTGTTATGTTGCACTCAATCCAATACGCCCGGCAGAAAAGTGGGAATATTTTCTGCCAACCCGTGCTGGACCTTCATCTAGCAGCGTGTTGTGCTTCCATGTGAAGGCTGAGCCTCCTCCTGCGGGAAATGGCTATCGATGTGCACCGTCGCCGTCGTCGTTGTTGTAGTTGCTCTTGATTGGCAATAAATCTTGTCACAACTATTTGTCTTGAAAGACATCAAAAGCTAGCCGTCACTTGCGCGATTGACGATCGACGTAAATTCGAGGTTTGTTTGTTTGTAAGAACGGGTTCCCTGACCAGTGCTGAGCTCATCGGAGAGGGACTCTACCTAGATGGTTAATTTGTTGCTAGTTATGAAACAAGGTTGAGAAATGAAAAGAAGGACGACTCAAATTATTCCCGACGTGCAGAAGAAATGCATTCTTGCACCTTTGTTAGCCGAATTCCAAAGTCTGACCTCATTAGCGACCAAATATGGAATCGGAATTCGATGCTCTCGTTAGAAATTTGAGGATGCTCCGCTCTTAAAATGTGCATCACAAAAACAAAATCGCTTCGCTTCATCGACTCGGTATTTGAAGACCGTATTTCATCAAATCCACTCGCGTTGACATTTGTCTTCTCAAATGGAACAAACGGAATATTTTATTCCAAATCGCACATCATGACAAAGAGAGAGACGGAGAGATAGATGTACAACATGACGAAACGGAATGCCAAATCTCCGAACAATGTCATCTAATGATGGCACCTTGAAAAATCGACACCACACTCGAAGACACTTGTCGCATACTGATGTCATGTCCAGGCGAGTCGACTGTCAGGCCAATTGATGGGATGCTGCTGGGCGATGCCTTGTACCTTGATGCCGAGTCTAAGCATTTTTTGTTTTGCTTTTGTTGATTGAAATATTTGGAACTGAATTTTAACTCAGATAAATAATGCTAAACGTCATGTGCTATTATGGGCCGGAATTTTCCGAAGTGGTAACCACAAATATTCCGGTTGAACACGGCTCACAAAACCTGAATTTAACTTGGGGTTAACTGAGGGACGTTGTTCGGATAAATTAAAACTTTTCCAGAGCAGTCTTGTTTAGACAGCTTAAAACTGTAATATTTTAGTATTAGGTTTAGATGTTAATTAGATGTTTGAATACTTACAAGAAGTTTCTCTTCACTCTCTTTAGGTAGCCAGAGACTACCAGACCGAGCGATTATCGGATCAATATTTTTTTTGTTCGTTCTTTTATTTGTGAGGCTCAGGCGTTTTTAGTATTTTGCGGAGCCGATATTCAATATTGTAAATAACAATGTTTAATTTTTCGATTTTATTAAAGTGGGGTGCCAGTTACTCGTGGCTAGCTCGAGGTTACTGGGTCACATTATCGTTTGGAACGGGCTAGGCAGGTAACTTATTTCAGGTATTAGTTGCTGCTCCTGGTTGCTACATCTACCAAATTCTCGGTCCCTGTAGTCCCTTTAGGAATCAAGGCGCAGATGGGTGACCACAGGTTGCTGGCCAGAGAAACAAAAGTATAGTACAACTTGGACACAATGGCAGGGAATTTACTAGAGTTGGAGGAACGGGGGCGATGACGTTACACTCTTAGATAACACAAACAAAAGCATTTGTAAATCGCTTGCATGTAGGGCAGATCACGCATTCTCAAAACATCTCTTACCTGTCTGAAGGGTTGTCTACCTCGGGCCACTAAGGTATCCAATAGTCGTGCTCTGGAGGCATCATTATCCGGGCAATGTCAAACTTTTTTCTGATCAATGTATCTTACTAGATTTAGGAATTAAAATAGTATTTTAGAAAAACAATGTTCAGATGTAAGATGGGCTACTTATTTTCAAGTTTTAGAATTAACCAAATAGATACTTTATATCAGAACTCAAGATCGTGTTGAAAAAGCTTATGAAATTGCACTCAAATCATTCAGCTTCTACAAAACTCACTAATAACGAACATGCTCTATACCAGAGATGTTCTATTGGATTAAGGTCAGGAGACTGTGCTGGCCACTCCAAAACATTGATTTTCTTTTCCTTAAACCATTGAACGGTGGGCAAAATCGAGCCAAAAAACGAATCTTTTATGGCCGCTAGTTTCAGTCCCTTATAATAAGCATTTCTAGTGTAAAAAATCACGAGAAATGGATTGGAGATGGTTTCAGCCACCGCACGACACGGGAAGTAGTCCATTTTGCCCGATTCTCCCCATGATTATACATCAAACTCATATGTCATTTAGTTTTATACGTTGATGTCACCAATATAACCCTCATTTGCACTGTACTTATGTAAAATTATCCGGAGAATCGAATGAAGATGACACTGCTTTGATTTGATCTTTGGAAGTGGTCCATTTTACCCCAATTTCCCTCATACTTGAGAAAACATATATAACATAGGTTTTTGAGAATTGGACCAATAACTATTATCCCCATTTGAACTGTACTTATGTAAAATTATCCGCAGAATCGAATGAAGATGATACTGCTTTGATTTGACCTTAGGAAGAAGTTCATTTTACCCGAATTCCTCTAATATTTTAGAAAACTTACGTTACTGGCGTTACTTTTCAGGCGATAATGAATTTTCACTCTTCTCGAGAACCCGATTTTGCGCCTTTTACTAATACCAAAACAGCCGTTTTTGTTTTATCAAGTTGGGTTAGTATGAGAGTATGGAGGTTCGAGAGGAATTCGGGTAAAGCGGAACACTTCCAAAGATCTAACCAAAGCAGTATAATCTTCATTTGATTCTGTGGTCAATTTTACACAAGTACAGTGCAAATGAGGATAATACTGATGGGTCTAATTCTCAAAACGGTATGTTATATAAGTTTTCTAAAATAAGAGGAGAATTCGGGTAAAATGGACCACTTCCGAAAATCAAATCAAAGCAGTATCATCATTATTCGATTCTGCGGATAATTTTACATAAGTACAGTGCAAATGAGGATAATAGTGATGGGTCCAATTCTCAAAACCGTGTGTTGTTTAAGTTTTCGCAAGTATGAAGGGAAATTGGGGAAAAATGGAAATGTCAAACCAAAGCAGTATTCTCTTTATTGGATTTTGCGGACAATTTTACATAAGTACAGTGCAAATGGGGATAATAGTGATGGGTCCAATTCTCAAAACCCTAATTTATATTAGTTTCTGCAAGTATGAGGGAAATTCGGGTAAAATGGACCACTTCCAAAGGTCAAATCAAAGCTGTGTCATCTTCATTCAATTTTCCGGAAAATTTTATGTAAGTAAAGTGCAAATGAGGGTTATATTGGTGACATCAACGTATAAAACGAAATGACATAAGAGTTTGAGGTATAATCATGGAGAGAATCGGGCAAAATGGACTTCTTCCCGTGTCGTGCGGTGGCTGAAACCATCTCCAATCCATTTCTCGTGATTTTTTACACTAGAAATGCTCATCCTAAGAGACTGAAACTAGCGGCCATAAAAGATCCGTTTTTTGGCTCGTTTTTGCCCACCGTGCATTGGGATACCAGCTTCGATGTGTGCTTTGGATGCCCATCTTGCTGGAACGTGTATCTCCGGCCCAACTTCAGTTTTGGTGCACTTTCTGAAAGTTTTCGTTTCAGTATGTCCAGATAAACCTCCTTTGTCATTATTACGTCAATGAATTCGAATTCGCCAACGCCAAACGAAGCCATCGAGCCCCAAACCATGACTCTACCTGCACATAAAATGATAAAAGCTAGTTAAGTTAGTTGAAAATCAATGATGTTGCAATAACTCACCTTCACCATGTTTGACTGTAGGCTTTAAACACTGGGTTTTCAGACTTTCACCGGTTCTGCGCCATTTTCGTGGGATACCATCAGACCCAAATAGAATTATTTTAGTCTCGTCTGACCAAATGACCTTTCTCCAATCATCGACTGTCCATGTAATATGATCTTGAGCCCACTTCAATCGTTTTTTAATGTTTTTCGCTGACAACCATGGTTTCTTAATTGCCACTCTACCCTTCAGACCTTGTAGATGCAATCGATTTCGGATTGTTTGAGGTGTCATGGATAGAAAATTCACTCTCTGCAATTTTTGGAGCTGATAAACTTCGATCTTGTTCCACCTTTCTGACGATAGCCCTGTCAATCTGGGAACTTGTCTTCGCCGGTCGCCCTGATCGCTTCTCTGGTGTGAAAGAACCACTCTTTTTGTACTTCTGAACAATGTTGGCAACCGTATCTTTACGTATCTGAACGATATTAGCCATTTGACGGTAGCTTTAACCGAACTTATGATGCTCTATGATAAGTTTTCGGATACTCAGCGAAATTTGTGCATTTTTAGGCATTTCGAAACACGAGAACTCAAATTTGAATCACGAAAGCTTCTACACTATGAAAGGATAACTGTATGCAATGTTTACATTCGAAAAAATGACAGGAATTGCTCAATCCACGGCAAAATGGTACTAAGCATGTTTGGGTGGATAAACTTTTTTTGCGTGTTTTACTTCCCTTTTCTGTTGATCTTGGCATAGATTTTCAAGAGGAAGATTAATTCAAGTATATTTAATGGTATAATGATAGGTACTATATAATGGACCTAACGCATAAACAACACTCATTTTATCAACTAATATTTGAATCGATAACAGGAAAATTTTAAATTTGAAGCAGGGGTGGATATACTTATTTTACAAACTGTATGTTCTTTCACGAACTTAATTAGGGATCAGATGACGTGCACTCGATAAAACTCAACTCGCAACTAAAAGTAATTGGCTTCAAGAGTCTTTATTTGGCACTTAAGGTATAAAAACAATGCACGACGTATCGAAGTAAAACTTCGATTCAATGTTGAGGGGATCGCCGATCGACTATCGACGTTAACGAAGGTAAACTTCATCTAAAGGAAGTGGCCCATCTTCTTCTTGCTATCGGCATCGCGACATCACTCAGCCCGTGTACATGGCATCAATTAAAGTATGGGGTTCCTCTAAGGCATCCTTTTCGAATAGTCTTGGCTGCATATCGAATCGACCTCGACTGAGAGATTCATCGATCATAGACTATGAATAAGATGAGAGGCGCTTTTTTTCAAGTATAAAAGAAACATAAAACGACTTCCCTGGGTCGCAGAGGCCGTCTGAAGATTCCTGGCATAGTGAATTCCTTAGATAGGTTGTGGGTGTACAGGAGCGAGACGTCTGGCTTCTTATCTTCAGCACGGACGGTGTAATTCATCGGATCCATCATCGTATGCCGATTGGATCAGCAAAACTCTTCTGGACATCTAAACAGGATGGCAAACGGATGAGTGGCTCCGGCCGCGGTGGATGAACTAGGCTATGCATTACGAACATTCTCTAAGCTTTTAGACCATAATATGAAAAACAAAAACTCAACTGGGACGCGGAGACCCGAGGGCTTTCACCGCGCCGGTCAATCAAGAAGGAGCTAATGCTTTCCATCAGTAGATGTTGTTGTTCCTTTGTTGTTCTGTATGGGCAGGACACACACTTTAGAAATCGCTCGAAGAAACTATCCGTCCTTCATGCAAACCATGACAACATGGAAGTTCCTGTTTTTTTTCAGGGTGAATCTTAATGGCTCGACCCATTCGTCGCTTGAGAAGAGGCATGTTTTCCTCACATAACAGTACCATTGATCCGACGAACAGATTGTTCCGTTGCCTGGTCCACTTTGTGCGAGCGTGTGAATTCAACACGTACTTGGTTGACCAACGATTCCAAATGAGTTGGAGAAAACTCTGCACTCTCTGCCATTTCGAAAGCCTTGATTCGTTGAGATCCTGCAGTGAAGGTTCTGGTATCGCTGGAAGTAGTCTCCCAATCAGGTGTTAAGATTCCTAAGTCGGCAGCATCAGATGAGAGGGGCGTAATGGGCCTTGAGTTGAGGCAAGCTTCAATTTGAGCCACCAAGGTTGCCATTTCACCCGAAATAAGACCTGTACTAAGCTCGTTTCATGATTTGCTGAACAAACCAAGCGGAACACTTTGCCATCAGAGCCGCGTCACGAATCGAAAGGTTCGGATTACACTTAAATAATCCAACACCTTCCGGGCCTTGATAGGGTCAGCTGTCTTCGATTTTATCCCACTTCCAGTCCACCGCTGTGGTCTTATACTTCGTGTATTCAAGGTCCTCAAGCCACCGAACAGGCGTGATCAACAAATCACGGGGGCCAAATCCCGCGCAAGGAAGCTGTATCGAGAGTGGTTAACGAAACCGATGTGTGTGGTTATGGATGACGAAACCTACCAAATACCGGGATACCTGGAGTGCCTCCAGAAGCGTCTATTGCCCTTCCTGCGGTCCCACGGAGGCGAGACATTGTTTTGGCTGGACCTGGCATCATGCCATTACGCGCGATTAACGTTGGATTGGTACAGATGAAATAACGTTGTTTTTGTACCGAAAACCGCTAACCCCAAAAATTCACCAGAGATTCGTTCGGAGGAAAGATTTTGGGCCATAATGAAGGCAAATTTTAAAAATCGTCCAAGGTGTTTAAGAATGAGCTGGAGTTGAAGAAAGAATATATGAAAGTGATCAAAAAGGTCGGCACTACCATTGCACATAACATAATGAGGGGTCTTAAGGGAAAGGTGCGGGCTTTCAACGATGGAAAGAAAATTGAATTAAGTAATTAGGGACGTCCATTAATAACGTCACACAAAAGTTGAAACCCCCCCCCCCCTTGTCACGTTTTTTGTATGGACTTTCAATTTTTTTTGTATGGATCGTCAAGTTTTCTCAAAGCCTCCCTCCCTCCCCCTTTAATGAGTGACATGATTAATGAACCATCCCTTATGTCGAGGCATAATCCATATGTATTAGTTCATTTCCTGAAAGTTTCAATAAAATCCGACTTAAAATAAATTTTTGGCGAACACGTCTGGTGGATTTTTTTCGAGTACAGACCTCAAATGCTGTTGCTGGAGTGACACGTTCTTCCGGTTAATCTGCCATAAGTTGCTCGTGAGTCTTCGGTCGTGCACGAAAGCAGCGGTGTATCATGTAAGACTGTGAAATGATAATGGACAGTACCATTCCCGCAGGCTAGAAATTAGAAGCTACTGTAAAGCATGTAGGTTCTTCTGATGGTAGAAAGTGGCAATACGAAGCGCAAGAGGGTGTTGTTTATCTAAAATGACGGGCTGTTTCCGTCCAGCTAAAATGCTAGCGTTCTGCAAGCGGCCACTGACGAGAATTGATCCATTTATCGAACGAAGAACTATTTGTCCTAATCGCGGTGGAGGCTTGACCTCACCGGTTCTACGCAATGAAACGATATCTTCAAGAAAACTCTTCTGCTGCGCTAGTATCAGCAGCGTATGCAATGCCTCTAATCGATTTTCATGCTGAATGAAAACAGTTTTGTGGCTTCCGCGGTTTTGGCAGTTAGGAATGAATCTCCGAATTGGGGATGTGATACAAATCAAATCTTGTAGTGACAATCCTAAAGCAAACATCGGGCTGGGTTTAACGACTTGTGCAGGTGATGATACCGTTATTCGTTCCTCGAGTAGCGAAGTATCAAGGCCCTCCACATTGATGATAATGGTTCTTGGCCAGGAAGACTTATCTGACTGTAACCAACATGGTCCGTGCCACCATATATCGTTGATCAATAGCCAGTCCTCTTGACAGAACGTCCGCATGGTTTTCTAACCCGGCGATGTGATTCCAGATACCTCCACGGGTGATATGCTGGATTTCAGACACTCTATTTGCCACTTATATGGTCCAGCGTTATGGAGGGGCAGTGATCCAACCCTTAACGATCATTGAGTCAGTCCAACAATAAGGTTGCACAGTAATGTTGAGATTGTTTCTTTGGCTTTCAGTCTTTTATGTAGGGGAAACAGATATTTTTTCTATTTTCCGACGTTTCGGCGCAATGTATTTTGCCTTCTTCTAAGGATCACTGTAAATATAATAAAATATGTCGGTATGCTACATCTCTATTATTTTAATTTAATATTACATACTAGATTTCTGTTTTTGTCATTATATGTTTTGTTGTTACATTAAAACGTCTAGTATTACTTGTGTTGTTCATCACTGTTGTGGACATATACATAAAAGGAAAAGTCAAATAAAATTAAACAAACATCAATACAAACATTATACAGAACAAAACTATTTACCCTATTTTACACTACTTCACTGTTGCGGTATGTCTAGCTAACTATAAAATGGTTGTTGTGGTCGATTTTAAGAGGTGGTGTCTGGGTTGATGTTCCTTGTGTTGGTGGTTCTATTTATAGTCATGTTTATTGTATGTATTAGTCCAGAGTATGTCGTACTTAGTCCATCTGTGTCTGTTCGTTTGTTTATACTATTACTGTCATTCATTATATTGATCATCTCTAAAATTGGTAGTGTATTCTTTTTAAAAGTTTGATCTAAAATACGAGTTGTATCAAAATTGAATTTATGTTGATGATCAATGCAATGAGATAAAAGTGCAGTTTTTTCTTTCAGTGCTAGCACGGGTTCGTCTGTATAGGTTTGACCCGAATCTAGTAGACGTTTCAGTTGATTGTAGTTGCTCCTATGTCCTGACAATCTCTGTTCGAGTAGGTTGCTGGTCATCCCTATGTAGCACTTCGTGCAATCGTCACATTGGATCCGATAGACGACATTGTGGCGGTGGCTCACTGGTATCGGGTCTTTAGTGCGAGTGTAGAGGTGTCTAACCTTGTTTACACTGCGTGTGCTCACCGTCACAGATGGGTACTCACGTCGTAGTATTTTGATGATGGTCGGTGTGATAGATGGTATGAACGGGAGAGAACGGTATATTCTCTCTCGTGTCAAATCGTTTGAGTGGTCCACGTGCTCGTTCGGCTGGTTGTTGTTGTTGTTGTCTTGGGAAGTCCAATGGGTGTTGTTTAAATATCGGCTGATCAGGTTTCCAGAGTAATCGTTGAGTTTTAGTATGTTCGTTATGATCTCTTTTTTCCTCTTCGTGTCCAAATTGGTTGATAGTCTATTTACTCGATCGATCATGTTTGTCATGGTATTTATTTTTAGAGAGATTGGGTGGATGGACATGAAATTTAGCAGCCGACCCGAGGCTATTGATTTCATATACCACTCCGTACGGATCGTGTTGTTGTCCTGTCTGATGAGTGTCATATCCAAGTATGGGAGTCTACCGTCTTGTTCTATTTCGTGTGTGAATTGTATGTTTGGATGGTATTCATTGAATCTGTCCAATATGTATTGTATTTTGTCATCGGGTATGAGCAAAAATAGATCGTCGACGTATTTTCGTATCACTGGTATATTGATGTCGTCATATTTGTTTACTGTATCTAGCATTACTCCCATAACTAGATCAGCGAGGATGGGTGATAGTGGGTTGCCCATAGCGGTTCCTTCAATTTGTTTGTAGTATTTATTACGAAATACGAAGTAGCTTGAGTCCATACAGAAAGATACAATCTCTAGAAATAGATCAAGATTTATCTCTGTGTTTGTTTTGATGGTATCCCATGTTTGATGATGTCGTGTATTACCAATCGTTTGGGAATATTGGTAAATAACGACACTACATCAAATGAAACCATTACATGGTTTGCTGGAATGGTGACATTGTTGATATATTCGCAGAAACTGAAAGAGTCTCTGATGTTGTATTTATTATCTGTCGATGCTTGGAGAATTTTGCACACAAATTTGGATAACTCGTAGCTTGGACTTGTCATACCAGGTACCACTGGGCGTAGTGGGAGATCGGGTTTGTGCGCTTTCGGAAGTCCGTAGATTCTTGGGCATGTAGCTGTGTATGTTTTTAAAGTGGTTGCGGTGCGGAAATCGATGAGTTTCAATTTTTGTAGTCGTTGTACAATGTTATTAATTTTTGTCTGGTATTTGTTTGTTGGATCACGAGGAAGAACTGTGTATGTTGTGTTGTCATTTAGGAGTGTCTGCATTTTCTGTTGATAGTCCTGAGTCATCATTATTACTGTCCTGTTTCCCTTGTCAGCTGGTACTACACAAATGTCTGGATGAGACTGGAGGAAGCGCGATGTAATAGTGGCTGCTTGTAGAAGAAACTTTGGTTGTGGATCGTTGTTCCTATGGTTGGTCATTCTTGTGACATAGTTTTGCAGAGCATTTGTGATGTTGCAGCGGGTTCTGTCTTGGATATTTTTGTTGTTTCCCATCTTTATAATTGTTTCCGTTTCAGCCAATAGGTGGTACATAGGTGTGTGTTTCATGTTTCGGAATGGTAGAGCGAAACTTGGACTCAAGCTGAGGATAAGTTCGGCTTCTGGTGGAATAGTTTTATTGGTGGTATTTAATATTGACTTTTTGTTCGATGTTGGTGTTTCCTTGATATTCCGTACTAATATTTTGGTGTAGAGTTTGTTGAACTTTTTTGACGTCTGCTTCATTTTTTGACCGTGTATACGGTGGTAGGCTAATTCCTGAGTGAACAGGAAGGAGCTGTATGTTGATGTGTCCGTATTGTTGATGATGTGTTCTTTTATTTCTTGTAGTAGTTGTTGTAAATGTTTTATCTTGCTGAAAGTTTGTCTTATTTCGATGATCAAAATTGATTTTTGGAAGCATTGTACTGTGTTGTTCAGTTTGTATGTGAGAGAACTGCCTTCCTCTAGGAGTTCATATACACACCGAAATGTATTTGTGATGTGTGTTGGTGTGACTCCCATTTTTCTACATTTGATAAGAAAATCTTTGCGGCTATTCATGTGAGCCAGCTTCTTGTTGTTAGACGCGTACCGTTTGAATTCTAAAGCTGTAGACATACCGAAGTGTTGATGTATTGATTTGTAGAAACTGTGATGAGAGTTTTCTGCCATCTTGATATCGACCACAACAACCATTTTATAGTTAGCTAGACATACCGCAACAGTGAAGTAGTGTAAAATAGGGTAAATAGTTTTGTTCTGTATAATGTTTGTATTGATGTTTGTATAATTTTATTTGACTTTTCCTTTTATGTATATGTCCACAACAGTGATGAACAACACAAGTAATACTAGACGTTTTAATGTAACAACAAAACATATAATGACAAAAACAGAAATCTAGTATGTAATAATAAATTAAAATAACAGAGATGTAGCATACCGACATATTTTATTATATTTACAGTGATCCTTAGAAGAAGGCAAAATACATTGCGCCGAAACGTCGGAAAATAGAAAAAATATCTGTTTCCCCTACATAAAAGACTGAAAGCCAAAGAAACAATCTCAACATTGAAAAGTAACAGTCGATAATCAGCAACGTTGCACAGTAATTTTGATACTTTGAGCGACCTTTTCGAACAGAAATACTCCGGTAAGCACAGACGAAAGCTCTAGGGAAGTAATAGAAGTTTGTTTCCGTTTCTTCTCTAGATCTTCGAGTGGAGCCATTCGAGATTTTGCAGTGAGCAGCATGGATGTGATTTTGCCCTATAGCGAAATCCACCTGAAATAAATGCAGGCACCATATGCCTTCTTTGATGCGGCACAAAACATGTGAAGTTTGGTAAAAATCGTGTCGCTTCCAAATGCAACCCAACGAGCAATATGCAAATGGGTTAGGTTCGCTAAGTCTTTTCGAAATTCTCTCCACCAACCTTGAAGCTCATCGGGAAGATTATTGTTCCAAGAACGCTTTGTTCTCCAAAGGTCCTGCAAAAATACCTTAGCTGGAACACAGCTGGGTCCAACAAGGCTTAACGGATCGAAAAGTTTCGCAAAATTGGACAGGATGATTTTCTAGGTAATCTCCGTAGCAGGGTTCCACTGAAGCACAGTGAACCGAAAGATGTCCGATCGAGGTTCCCATTTTATTCCGAGGGTTTTAACGATGGGGTTCGAACGTTCAAGGTCCAATAATGAGCGTTCCTCTCGAAGGTATAGAGGTACCTGAACCAAAAAATCTCGGAAATATGAAGTCCATTTCCTCAAACTGAGTCCAGCAGTACCAAGAACTTGAATCAGATCTTTCAAAAGTAGCCCTGCTTCTTCAATGCTGGCAACACTTTTCAGCATGTCATCTACGTAGAAATCGTTGAGAACCGTATCAGTGGCGATAGGAAAATTATATTTTTCATCCTCTGCCAACCTCTTCAAACAGCGCGTTGCCAAATATGGTGCCCCAGAAGAACCGTAGGTGACAGTAGTCACCTTAAATATTCGTGTAAGAGTGGGTGATCCATAGGATGCATTTGGAACATCCTGTACATTTTCTCGACGTCTGCTGTCATCGCGTACTTTCGTAGTCGAAACGGCGCATCAATGCCTCCTGTACTACAGGGCCTACCATAAACGCGTCGTTTAAGGACACTCCTGAGGTGCTTGCGCATGATGCGTCAAACAAGACCCGTAATTTTGTTGTCGTGCTTTCGGGCTTAAGTGCAGCATGGTGTAGTAAGAAGTAGATAAACGGGAAAGGTGGTGCATTCTTAAGTATTCGTCGATAAACTCAGTGTATATTTTGTTGATGGCAGGATCAACATTCAATCTTCGCTCCAGTGCCATGAAGCGACGAGTTGCTCCTAGTTGATCTATCATGCACAGTTTCTTAGGTAATTGAACGACCAAATTTCCACTTGCGTCTCTCACCGTTGTTCTCTCAAAATATGCCTCGCACGCTAACTCCTCCAGTGATAAAGTGCTAGTGGTGCGACATGATTCAAGCTCAAAGAATTGCGCCAGTCTTTTTTCATTCTTCTCGTTGGTCGTCTAAAGCGGTGTTAACTTATAGGGCGGGCTCTTAACGTTCCTGATAAATTCATTGCGATGATTTCAATTGCTGATTTCTCTTAAGAACCTTAATCTTGTTTCCACAGAGATCGTTCTGCGCAGACTTAAGTAGGATGTTTTTGGCTCGTCGATACACTTCTTGCTTCAGCGGTACCTTAACTCACGGAACTGCTTCTATTAAAAGGTTCCATTGATTCATCGTTGGCTTGAAGGTTTTGATAGGTTTTCCACGTACCTTCCATTGACAATTCGATACAAAACGAAACACGCTAGCTATCGTTTTTCCAAGAACATTCCACTTGGAAAATCGGTTCCCATAAATCAGCGTTTCTGGAAGCACTACTTCATGGAATAAATGCATCGCATGCAGTTCGTACGGTATTCACAGGAGAATGTTGTTGTTGAGGACACTTGTCTGGAGATTTGTAGCGAAAGCTTGGTCAATCAAGAATCGCTTCTCCATAAGATAGTCCGCAACATTCATCTTTGGGGGTACCCATCTCCATTCGGAGAGCTTTGTTAGGCTTAGTATCTCCCCGATTTTGAAGCTGATAAACTGTTTGTAGCGATTTTGATTTGAAGATATATAGGACAGAACGGTTCGAGAGTCTGTCTGGAAAAAGCTTTGGTAGATTTGTAGTGAGTGATTTTTCTTGGCTGTATGCACCAATCGATCGCTTAGTACAGTATCTTACAGCTCTAGACCATTAGCGACACTTCTTTTAAGTGCCTCTATTCGCTTCAGAGTCATTGGGTAACTATCTGGAAGGCTGACGTTGTCATTTTTCCATAGCCAGCCTGATTCGAAACGGTCACTTAGTTGCACGCCAAATCTACCGCTCAAGAATGCTACGTGCGCACAAGATGGCTTCTGTTTCAGGGAGTCCTTCAGGTCTCGTACACGTTTCCTCCATAGTATACTGCGTTCTCAATATGTCGTTTAGCTATTAGTTGCTAATCAGCTCAATAGAGTGATGATGTACGTAGACTTTTGACGAGGTCCATAGATTCTCGGGACCATATATAGACCACCCCAGAAGCGAACGTAACCGCTATGGGTTCTCCCATTTAGATTCAAGCGGAGCGAACAGTTGCAGATTGTCGAGGCCAACTAGGATTCGAGGAACTTCCGGGTTACAATCGGAAACTGGTTGTTCTTTGAAGTGGGTATAACTCATCACCGCCTCTTCGAAGTGAATGTCCTGTTTCGGCAGAACTAGTTCCTTTACCGTACGTGCTTCTTTCTGCTGGTACAGGTCGATCACTCCTCTTGCGGAGATTTGGGAATCGACTTTTCGTGATGTTTCTTCGTGAAGCTTCATGTTTGCCGTCCAAACTACCACCAGTGGTTACAAGAGTGGCGGATGCGCCTTCGTCAAGAAAGGCTGCCGTCTCTACGTCTGTATCGCCAAGGTATAGTGTGATAGGAACGATACGGAAGATCATTGATCGCATCGTTTTGAAATGAGCGTTGTTCTCGACAAAAGACTGCTGGATGCTTTCTTCTGCTCTGTGCACTAGAGCGTGATGGCTTTTTGAGCAATTTGATACGTTTCAGCGTCCCCTAAACGAGCACTGCATTTTAGCGTGGTCGTGGAGGCATTGTTGACAAAGTTTCCTTTTTTCGACGATTTTCAACCGTTGATGGATGCTCAGCCTCGCAAAGTCATCGTAGAACTGAACCTTGAGGTCGTTCTGCTTACACACGACACATAGTTTCACACTGAGTTGGTTTGTTTGGGTGCTCTGAGTGTTGACAAACTCCTTCTTCTTCGGTGCAATTTCCCCGACTGCAACGGTGCTACTTGTTCCATTCCCATGGAGTTCGCTACATTGCCTCACTATTAAAGTTAATAAAGTTCCTTAGCGGTGTCTCCAGTTTACCGCGCTGGAATCGCACTCAGTCTAGCTTGTACTCGGATGGAATTTTGCCGATAAGCTCCTTCACGAGAATAGGATTGGGTGAGCGTGCATTCCAAATGATCGCACAGTTGTTTAACTGTGATCCCAAAGTAGAGGAAAGTCTCCAGCTTATCCATAAGTGGGGCCTGTGCCTTGTGAACCTTCGTAAATCTTCTCTGAATTGCCAAAAAGCTTCCTTAGATCTTCAACCACATTGGGCACTGAATCTGGCATAAACTGATGGCTTTGAACCGCTTCCCTTGCTAGTCCTTGTAGGCTTTCCTGTAGCCTTTTTAAATTGTCCCTGTTCGTGAGCCCGCATGCTGCCGTCGTGTATTCATAACAGGTTATAAAAAGCGCCAAACCTCTGGCTCTCCTCATAATAACGGAAGTTGCTTGGATACAGCCTGTCTAGCGGTCAACTGTGCCTGCGTCCGGCCCTCGATTTCTTGAACATTCACACCGATGGTTGCCAATTCGTACTGCTGCGAACCGTAATTGCCACTTCTTGAAGTCTTATTCAACCCCAGTTTGTTTAGCTTCGTGGATCTATCTCGTGAATCCCAGAATTGCTGTCCGCGTTTCAAATTTTAATTGCTGGTTTGGGACTGACTGTTGTCTCGAAATCTTTGGGAATGCTCTACTTGGATCCTTCTTTGCGAAATCTTCCCAATCGCTAACCTTCGTACCTGTATTGTCTTCTTCTTCATGGGACTCCTGTGGTGCTTGATATTGTCGGGATAGATCTGTTTTAAGTTTCTGGAATTGATCATGAAGGTGCTGTCGTTGTTGCGAAAATTCCCGCTCATCCTTCAACTACTTCTCCAGCATTTCTCTTTCCTGCGTTAGCTTTTTCTCAAGCATCTCCTTTTGCTGCAACCTTCTCTTTTCCATGAACTCACGCTCTGCCTCCAATTGCTTCTCATGGAGGATTTTCTCTTCCTCTAGCGCTTTTTCCTTGATGCTCTTCTCCTGCTGCAGCTGGTTTAACGATTCCTCCGGGGTAAATTCATTAGCACCAATCTTTTCCGTGTCGGATCCGACATCACTCTTGGCACTATTCTTCGTACTAGGAGGTTTCTTTGGAACCGTCTTCTTGGTGGTTCCTTAAGGTACCGGAAGCAAATTTTGAACTTTGAGTCACATCAGCACAACTATAATGGGCCCAGAAGTCCCAGACGTCCCACTGGACCATATGAGTATCAATGACGCTTGGTGTCACGGTCCTCACAAAGCATGCAGTTGTGACCAATGACCTTTCCTTCATCCGCCGGTGGATTTGATCTCTCTGACATTTTGCGGTTATCCAAGTGTTCTTTTTTAAGATAGTTCGGATATGTTAAAACTGTTCCAGAGCAAGACATAGACAGCATAAAACTGTGTTTAGTTTATTTAAGTATTACGTTGAAATGTTAATAAGCGGTTAAAAAACTTACAAGAAGTTTCTCTTTACTCCCTCTTGGTAGCCAGATAGACTTCCCAGGCGAAACGACGTTTGGATCAACGTATCTTACTAGATTATGGAATTTAATTAGTATATGTGGAAAACAATGCTTAAATTTAAGATAGAATACCTATTATTAACGTTTTAGAATCAATCAAATAGACATTTTATAGAAGCACTTCCAAGACACTAAATCCAATCCAAATCCAATCCAAATCCAATCCAAATCCAATCCAAATCCAATCCAAATCCAATCCAAATCCAATCCAAATCCAATCAAATCAATCCAAATCAATCAAATCAATCAAATCCAATCCAAATCAATCCAAATCCAATCCAAATCCAATCCAAATCCAATCCAAATCCAATCCAAATCCAATCCAAATCCAATCAAATCCAATCCAACCAATCCAAATCCAATCCAAATCCAATCCAATCCAATCCAAATCAATCAAATCAATCCAAATCCAATCCAAATCCAATCCAACCAATCCAACCAATCAAATCAATCCAAATCCAATCCAAATCCAATCCAAATCAATCCAAATCAATCAAATCAATCCAAATCCAATCCAAATCCAATCCAAATCAATCAAACCAATCCAAATCCAATCAAATCAATCCAAATCCAATCCAAATCCAATCCAATCCAAATCCAATCCAAATCCAAATCCAATCCAAATCCAATCCAAATCCAATCCAAATCCAATCCAAATCCAATCCAAACCAATCCAAATCAATCCAAATCCAATCCAAATCCAATCAATCAAATCCAATCCAATCAATCAAATCAATCCAAATCCAATCCAAATCCAATCCAAATCCAATCCAAATCCAATCCAAATCCAATCCAAATCCAATCCAAATCCAATCAAATCAATCCAAATCCAATCAAATCCAATCAAATCCAATCCAAATCAATCAAACCAATCCAAATCAATCCAAATCAATCCAAATCCAATCCAACTCCAATCTTTTTCCATTTTCTTGTAATTTGATTTGCTATTCATCATAAGATTTTTTTTTTTTTTTTGGATAGACAATGTAAATATCTATGTTTAACTAGTAATTGAAAAGAGGGTGAAATTTAAGGCACAACTCTACCATTTATCTCCCATATTGTTTTGCAATTCATCGTCAAAAGCCTCTCCCAACAATGTTGCGCCAAAGTGTCCCTCTGTCCTGCCTAAACAAACGAAACCAATATTGTTTCCCGATGGATAATGCAAGCTACTCTATACACATGGTGCTGCATCTCATCAATGCACATCTCCGGTTGAACCTGTCGCCGGAGGCCATGCTCGCTTCACTCGGTCTCGGACTCGGAGATTCTCCGCGGCACAACAAACAACGACTACCACACAACACTCCGGTTCACAGGTTCATCAAAAATCGCATAAAACTAGAGATTTTATCAGCACACACCGCAATGCCTGTCTTGTCGGAACCTCGCTTGCCATTCATTGCGCCGACTGGACTGCCATGGGTTTGTGCTTTTGTGGCCATGCTGGAGGAAAGTGAAGTAGAAATCGCAGAAGATCCGTACTGCACGCGATGTTCCCCGATGCACGGTCGGGCCCTCGGACGGATAGATCTTCGATCGCGGTCGGTCGGTGCCCGGTTTGAATATCGAAGGAAAATCAATTATCTCACTCGTGTGTCCTCCGTTTTCCTCCTCCCTCGTTCGATAACCGGCGAAAAAGATGGTGTTGTGCAGGTTCCCAAATAGTTTCGCTCGGGACGAACTGACGGTGACAGTAAACATGGAAAATGAATCACCCCTAGAACCATATCTAGTCGCTAAAGTGTTGCACGGTGCAAGACTTGGAAATAATAAGGTTCACATCGGCTAGGGGCGAGGGCATCTTCTTTCGGCTCTGCGATGATACCCTAGGCATGATGGGGAGGGGGGCGGTGGTGGAACTTGTTGAACGTTGTATAACTTTATAAGATCTGTGTTTGGGCTGTTGTAGAATCAGCAGCAACAGTCGCTATGTAGCAAGTCGCCTAGTGACTGAAACGAGCCACCAAAGAAGCTCGCCAGGAAAGATCGACTTTGGGTCTCTGAGTGGGATACAATATTGGTTTAATTAGATTAAGGAAGAAGAAATTATTATGGCTCGCGTACACATATTTGTGCAGTTGGAGTAAATGGGAGAATTATGGGATATGAAAAAGGGGTTAATAAGGTCAGTATGTGCTCGACTGTTTGCAGCTATTATGGCTTAGGCGGTGAAGAGTAGACAGTCTCTTTGAGCTTGGCGGTACTGCTATTGGGGAATTAATTAAAATTTCGCAGCCCACACATTTCAAACGAGTCTGCTGGGTTCGTAAAGTGCAAATGCTTAGAACATATCGAATGAAAGATTTAATCTCGAAATAGCTAATGGGTTCACCTGGGAGGTCATACAGCTCGGTATGAAGTTCAACAATCTAGAAGAGTACTTGTAGTTGGGAAAAGGAGCGTACCATTTGTCTCTATGAACACAATGGTCTCTGATGATTAATTTGTTACTTGACCAATTTTCCTGTAAACCAGTTCCACAAGCTGTATGATCTCGAGAATATGTAAGGAAATAGGTTTTACCCGATCAGATTATATCCATTTGTGCCCAATGGCAGCAGCAAATACGAGGAAAATTTTGAATAAATTACCTCTATCTACGGATGGCAGGGTCAAAACAACTACATTCCGGCTCTACTTGAGATGTTGGCTATGTGCACAAATAGGATTCCCTACCGCTGATCCAGCGATATCTGCTTAGCCCCGGCCAGATGATATGTTGCTCAATGCTGCTGCACACGTGATTTGCATACGTTAAATGTTCGTTGGAAGTTATCCGGCGTAGCAAATTAAATTTACATTAAACATAATTTCAACGCTTGATATTCCCGTTCAAATTTCGAGGACGCGCAAGGGGTAGCACCGTTTACATGTTGCTGCTATGCTAGATATCAACTGCATTTGAACATGAAGAAGCCCAGTTAAGATTTGTTAGGCATCAATTCAAATGTCAGGAACAATTGTTAACGTATGAGTTGTGAAACTAAGAGTTTAGGGAGTTTCTGCAGATAAGGCTTTTTCGCGACAGAATCTGGACAAATTAAATTTGGAATAACACAAATTTACTGTTAGTTCAATCCAAGATGCATTTCTTATTCATTTAATTGTGCATTATTGGTCATCTAAGAACTGGTTACAGTTACTTAATTAGCCTGCATGAAGAAACTACGAGTTTTTTAGTTTACTTCAGCCATTGGGGTCTGTGCAGACTTCTCTGCAACCGATTTAGCTGCTTTTGACGAAGATTTTCGATTTTTTTCTATAGTTGTAGCTTATTGTTTATATTGAAAGAGTTCTCTCTTCACGAGAGCCCAATACCACTCGATAGGTCACAACTCCAGGCAGTTAGGTGGGTTCGCCTCTTTCGGTACAACATGGACTCCATTCCAAAGCATTTCTGGCGTAGTGACAAGATGCCAAATTGGGTCAGAATAGCGAGGAGGCTTCATGGCTGCGTAAGAATGGTAGCATTCGCTTGTTTAGGCATTCTTCACGATATATATCCTTGTTTACCGTTGCGGTCGTGATGAAGGTTTGAATTGCTCAACTGCATATTGCCTGTCGAACCAATTTTTATGGGAAATTTGGCCATTTTCTTCGTCCTGAATTGCTCCCGTACGCCGTTCCATTGCATCACAGTAAAATAAGAAATCCCAGGAAACTGCTTAAAGCCTTCCAGCACATAATTTTCAATCGCCCACTATCACGCAGGAAAACATCGTCAAATATTCACGATACAACTTGCGACACCGGGTTTTAGCCGTCTCATTCTGTTTATCATTACAGCTTGAACAATCTTGAACGACTTCATATCTTGCCGGTGCTTGGAAGTATGCACAAAAGTTGGAGAAATTTTTTTTCTAGCCACAGTATGTACCGACAGATCTGGTCTCTTCTGCAATATTTGATTCACCTTCGCGTCCTTCTGATGGTTCCTGAGATCCGTTTTTGTTCTAATCCCAGCCTTCCTGGCTGTAATCAAACATGTATCCAAAGATTTAAGAACGTTATGGACAGTGCTTGCAGGAAAACCAAGCTTTTTTGCAGGTTTTCTTACTGACAGATCCGAATTTTCATTACGATCACACACAATTGGTGTTCGCACTTGTTCTTCTTTCGACGCCATCTTCGGACTCAAAGCTTGTAGTTTCACCAAAAATTGTTTTTACACAACGAACTTCATCATTCTGCGGAATATTTCACGATGAAGTATTTTCAGATATATACGTATAGGGGTGTCCAGATTTTGTCACGAAGAAGCGTCAATTAGTTGTTCTTGTAAGGCTTGCTTCATTTAGAATTGGAACAAACTTTTGCTCATATTGTGGCGCTCCTGGTGGACGGATTTCGAAGTTCTTGGCGCCCACGTGTCGGGAATTTTGTCAGCTTCACGTATGTATTTTTGACATTCCGCAAATCGACTGTACTTTGTAAACAATCAACATGGAAGCCGAAAGAAGGGAAAAAATTGCGCACAGTTATTTGGAATTGTGGTCTGCATCTAGGCTAGCTAAACAGCTGAAATTGCCCAGAAATACCGTATGGCGCGTTATCAAACGGTAAAACGAAACATTGACGACGATTCGGAAGCCTCAAGCCAATCGTCGGAGTGGAACTTTCGACCGGAAACCGCGTGGTAAGATTTTGAAGACGATTAAGAGGAATCCCAATCTGTCGGACCGTGATTTGGCCAGAAAATTCGGTGCTGCCCATAGTACCGTGAGGAAAACTCGATTCCAGGAAGGAATCAAGTCGAATAGAGCTAGCAAACAGCCAAATCAGATTATAAAACAGAATAGTGTGGCCAAAATCCGTGCTCGGAAGCTATACGACCAGGTGCTGACCAAGTTTGACGGATGTCTTCTGATGGACGATGAAACCTATGTCAAGGCTGACTTCGGGCAAATCCCAGGTCAAAAATTTTACTTGGCAACGGCTCGGGGGGATGTTCCTGCCAAATTTAAATTTGTTTTTGCCGACAAATTTGCACGAAAATGCATGATTTGGCAGGGCATTTGCAGCCGTGGCAAAAAAACGAAAGTTTTCGTTACAAATAAGACAATGACGTCGGAACTATACCAAAAAGAGTGTCTCCAAAAACGAATTTTGCCGTTCATTCGATCCCACGACCATCCCGTAATGTTTTTGCCAGATTTGGCAAGCTGTCATTACAGCAAAGTCGTTCAAGAATGGTATGCAGAGAAAGGGGTCCAGGTTGTTCCGAAAAACCTTAACCCACTCAACTGCGCCCAGTTCCGCCCTATTGAGAATTACTGGGCAATCATGAAGAGGAGACTTAAGGCAAAGGGAAAGGTTGTCAAAGACATCAATCAGATGAAGACCTGGTGGAATAGCTAAAACGGTGGACGAAGAAGGTGTGCGCCGCCTAATGAGCCGTGTTACAGGAAAAATTCGAGAATTCCTTCAAAACCGTGACGAATAATTTTATCCTTATTTTTTCTTAAAAGTATGAAGAAAACGCTACATTTGTATAAAAAAAGATCTTGAATTCAATAATAAATAACTGAAATACAGGCAATTGTTTTTGTTCCAATTCTATCTGAAGCAAGCTTTAAATCTATAACAAAGCATTTTTTGAATTATTTCTTCCTGTGACATAACTTTTGAACTGTTAATCATTATCGTGATGGCAACACTTTCCATCGCAGCGACGCCGTCGACGTGATGCAAGACGCTTTTTGGCAGCCCGTTGCAGAACCGAATGTCATGTGTGACGGGAGAGCGGAAGAACGCTGAGTGAACGAGAGTGAGGAGTGGAAAAATGTCAATTTTCGCTTTGCCAGGCTATCGAATGTGCCTAAAAGTGCCTATTAATTAAATTGTACCTTACTTTATCTTACAGTTATTCTAAAATTATTGAATTGGGCGTTGATCTAGTAAATTCATTCTTAACCTTCCTTGTGCATTGGAGTCGTTTTTGACCAATCAACATTTGAAAATAAGCTAGCGTCTTAACGGAGTAAACTAGAAATCTGAAGTTTTCTGACTTTTGAAAAACAAAAATATTTCAGTAAACTACAGCTTTCAACGACCTCTAGAAGTGACGCTACAAAAAAAGTTACACATAGTGTATTCAGGGTCAAAAATGACCCAAGAAATTGACACGCTCCCAAAACTTTATTTTTGAACTGATTTTTAATTCTAGGTCTTGACATGAATGCATCCGATGGATGTAAAATGTCATTAATAAAAAACAACAACAACAACAACAATTCTAGGTCTGAAATAAAAGTTACGGATTCTATGAACAACATGCTGGCCATTTTTTTTCAAACTGGCCATTCTGGGCACATAGGAACCTGGAAATTGTTCCGGTATGCATCCGAAGAGGACAGTTTCGGAACTTCATATATTTGTACCGTTCGACGGCTCAAAATTCACGGGTTCGAATATTGATGTCTAAAAACGTCATGCCATTAACTAACCTGAGAATTTGACTACATCCGGATACTCTGGAACCAGTTCCGGTTGGGCCCAAAGAGGATAATTTTGGAACTTTAAGTAGTAGTAGTACCAGTCGACGGCACAAAATGCATTATTTTTAATACTGATTTCCAAAAACATCATACCAAAGACCAACTTTGATATTTGGCCATACCGGATACTCTGGATGCGATTCCGGTAGGGCCCCAATAGAACAATTCTGGAACCTAAACTTTATGTACCGTTCGATGGATCAACATTTTTGATTTTGTGTACAGGTTACTTTTTGCACTAATACCACAGAGAACAGACGTTCATCTTCGATCTGCTACTTGTTAAAAACTATTAACTGACATTTAAAATGTATGTCGTTATGCTCCTGATAGCCGGCGCTGCAGTTGTGCGATAACTGTCCTGTCAATGTTTATCGATAAAAAGCCTAGAACATAACCTGAAAAGTTTTGTTTTGTTTTTCTCCGCGCTTGCTTTTTATACCGGATGCTCATATTAACGTTTCCACACGTTTTTCAAGAAAAGGAATATGGACATCAATGTCTGTTCTCTGCGGTAATACTACATATCGATAGCTCTATTTTTTATATCTTGAACTTTTCTTTTGTTAAAGGCCGCACATCCCAGTCAACGTTCATTCGTCCATTGTTAAATGTAAGCATATCGCCACCACATTATACTCTTATTCGTTATTATATGCGATCTTGTGTTTACTGGGATAAAAAATGACAAAAAATTAGTCTGTTTCAAGCGGGAATTGAAACCGCATTTCTGGTACGCATATAACGCCTGAGCAACTGACGCCACTAACTACACGCCCAAGCTGCAAACGAACATATGAAATGATTCGTACCTGAGATGAACAGGCATGAACAGACGAAGCACGAACACATCTTCGTTTCGTACCGTTTCTATTGTTACTTCTGATTCTGACAGTGACAGCGGCAACTTCCAAAGACTATATATCGTTTACAATTCCACTCGAGAAACAAGATTGTGAGTATAACATTTTACTTTGATGGTAATGGTAGACAGTCAGCTGTACTATTCATCGAAAAGTAAACCCACCTAGGGAAGCTCCATTAATTTTGGGAAACCGTGACGATCCATACAGAAAATGTGACAAGGGGGGGGGGGCGGTATTATAAAAACTCACTTTTTGCGTGACGTAATTAATGGACGTTCCCTTATAGCTAATTCGATTGTAAACATGAATCAAGAGCTACATGTAAAAGGCACATGTACATTTTTTGTAAAAAATTCATTCTAGGTCATTTTATCACCAACTGAAGATTGCTCACGCTACTCAAGATCACTAATAGGGAAACTTTCCAAAAGTTGCCCAGAAATTTATAAAAGTTGCTCTAAAATTATCACTAGAGATGGTTGGTTTTCAGGTTTTCAGACCGGATTTGACATCTAAAAACAAAAAAGGGGGCTCTTGGTCCCGCTTAATAGAAAAAAGTGCATTTGATATGACGTTTACATTATGTATTTACATATTTACATAATTCCTGAAGATCTTCGTCATTAGCAGGTGGCATGATTTGGGAAATTTATCAAAAAATGATCGGTTCTCACAGTAAAAAGTCTGCTCTAGGTTGGTTTTTGGCATTAGTTAGTCGAATTCAAGTCGTGATCGCGCTTTGAACAATAAAACATATTGGGTTTCTAACATGTAAAACAAGAAACTCGAACATTTCCACTTTTCATGTGGTTGTTAAAATAATATTACAAAAATAAGGGGTAACTTTGTGAAAAAAAACTTAGTTTCATATCACCAGCTCTAAGAGATATATATCACTTTGATTATAAAATGGACTAGTTTTTTTTATTATCTAGTAGAGCTTCATCTTGAATGATGATTCTGATTTTGGATCTTCAGATGACGAATTAGTTGAGTCAGAACCAAAAGATAATGCAATCAAAAGTTCTTCAGATTCTGATGATGAATTTTTGGGCCCTGCCAGAAACGGTTCTGGATGTGATTAAATGTCCTGATTGGCAGTGATGTTCAACAGGCAGTGTGTCAGATGTTTTTTTTTCTGCGGCCCGTGGGCTACTTCTGAATATGGTGATATTTGTTATCGAAAATAAACTTGGAAATTTTAAACCGTATGACAGAAAAGATAAATATCAAGCAACATACTGTAGATAACACAAACTGTTTCCTGCTTAAACATGTTTCTGTTAATGAGAATTTTCATTCTCTTAAAACTTCGCGCGAGCTCGATTGTGATGTTTGTATGCAACATACGACTGATTCCACGCCAAATCGGTCGGTCACCAAACTCAACTATCTTCGATTTTGATGAAACTTGGTACACGTCTTCGGTATGTTGAAAAAAAATCCACTGGTGTTAAGATTATTTGGATTCAAGAGTAACTTTTGAGATGGGTGTATGTTTTTTTCCAACATTTTACTTGAAAAATCGTAGTTCAAAAACCATTACATTTAGAGAAAACTTTATATGGGGGAGTTGTAGAGAACTAAAAAGGCTTTGTAAAAAAATGAACACTGAAAAAAAATTTTTTTCATAAAGAAAAATCAAAAATAAATACTAAAAATCAAATATAAAAAAAACATATTTTTAATATTTTTCAAATTTGTTTTGTGGAAATTTGAGAAAAAGACACGTTTTGAAAAAACTCTAGGATGGACGCTCTTATAATAAAAAAGTTTTCCGAAGAGCGAACTTTGGTGCATATTTCAAATTTTGGTTATTCATTATTATAAATGAAAATTTATTATACAATATGATTTTGGAGATCATTAAAAACAATAATGATGATAATGATAAATCACCTGAACGCAACCGTTTTCGAGATTTTTCGGATTTTATTTCAATAGAATGAAAAAACCTCAGAAAATTCGCTCTTTTCTTAAGTTAATCGAGATTTCCACCAGAAATGATAAATTTTCCAAGATCTTCATATTATAACGTTCACATTACTCTAATGTCCTCTTTTCTTTTGATATCAGGATGATAAGAAGACTCATTTGAAAAGAACAAGATAAATAGCACTATTGTTTTAATATTGCAATCAATATATTTATAATTGTTTTATGGCTGTATCGGTCGGGCCGCTCAGAGAATGAAGGAGCGAATTTGCTAAAGCGATGAAAGTAACAGCGAGATAGATGTCGCAGGGGCGACAAGTGTGAAATGGACAGATGATGAAATTATGCGGAGGGTCATATAGAAGAAGCATATTAATCGAACTGCTGACTATTTTGCCAAGCTTCGACGATGTTAGAGGTCGGGTGTAGTGTGTGAAAACTACACTCCGAACAGTTCGGTGATGTAGCGATGAAAGTAACACATATTGTTTAAGGTAGGTAGACAAATAGCAGCTATAACGTATAACGTCTTCTCATAAAAAAAAACAGCTAATGTACGCTGCCTGTAAACTACCAGAGATGTTTTATACCTGCATTTCCAAAGGTACCACAGCCAATATATATGCTCATACATAGTCGCATTCATCAGTAAAATCTATCTGAGTGAACTGAAAATGGAGTTTAACATGAAGAAGTGTTGTATGCCGTTTCCCACTAAACGGTGCTCAAAAACCTTCGTAAATTAACCGAACAAAATGTCAAAAACTCAAGTTTATGGGCAAAACACATTTGGACACTTCTTTGATGATTTGTGATAATTGTCGTTTGCATTTAAATAGAACGGAACAATCCCATGCTGCAATTTCGGAGCCTAGTGAGAAACCATCAATTACTAACATTATGGATCCACAACCATCTACATCACGGCAAGTAGACTTGTATGGTCTCGAGGAAACGCCATCGGCAATACCATTAATGTCAGTGCCATCTGATAGCAGTGTGCAAGATTATTCAAGGCGCCATAATATTGAGCTATTTAACAAGGGCGTAGCTGGAATCAACGTTTCGCCAATATCGGCTAAAAAGTTCCTGAACGTAAATTATGCCCGCAAAAGTTCAAAGATGTTTCAAACGGCATTCGGACACACATATTTGGGGATCAAGCGAGGAGGATGACCTGGAACAATTGAAAGTGAAAGCAGCCGAATATGACGAAATAATCGCGCAGCTAAAGGACCGGCATGCTGATCCAGAAACTTGAGGGACGATCAAGTAAGGATACTTTCGGTTTTACCACAATCTTGGACAAATCAAAGAGTAATGGCAGAATTTGGAATAACAAACAAGTACATCGTATCACAAGCTAAATTCCTTGCAAAGCACGAAGGTGTTTTAGCTGCCCCTAACGAAAAGCTGGGACACGGTCTGAACCCGGAAATAAAAAACCAAATTTTGCAATTTTACGACAGTGATGAGATTACACGAGCAACCCCTGGTATGAACGACTACGTTTCAGTGAGGAGTGAAGGTAAGAGGGTTCATATTCAAAAGCGCCTTTTAGTTTGTTCATTAAGAGAAGCTTTCATTAAATTTCAAGAGATGCATCAAAATGCTGTTGGGTTTAGTTTTGTAGCACTAAGACCAAAGCATTGCAAATTACTTGGCAGCACAGGTTCTCATAACATTTGTGTTTGCACCATTCATGAGAACATTAACTTGATGCTTCATGGTCTTAGAAAAATATTCATTCGAGAATGATTATAAATTGTGTTTTGAAGAAATATTATGTAGCTCATCAACTAGAACTAAAAATGTTACCTCCGTGAATGCGAACGATGTCCAGGCTTTTCAGATTTTGAGAGTAGTTTAACAGACAAAATTAGAAAAACGTGGTTTAGTTGAAATATCTTTGAGCAATGGATTTCAACTGATAGATGTAGTTTAGAGACACTTGTTAAACCAATTGATGAATTTATTGCTTATTTTTGTGAAAAGTTGGAACAATTAGTATCCTAATGATTTTGTCAAATCTCAGCAGTCTAGTTTCTTGAGAGATTATAAAAGTTGTCTTAAAGACGGCGAAGTAATAATAATTTGTGATTTTTCTGAAAATTATTCATTTGTTTTTCAAGATGCTGTCTCAAAGTAGTTATTGGAGTAATGAGCAAGCCACTATTCACCCTTTTGTCATTTATTACACGGAATCTGGAATACTTAAAAATATCAGTTTCATTGTTATCTCAGAAGTGTTGAAACATGATACGATTGCGGTGCAGGTGTTTATTTCAAAACCAATAAGCTTTTTGCAAACAAAAATTAAAGTAAAGAAAGCTACGTTTATGTCTGACGGGGCAGCATCCCAATATAAAAATAGGAAGAACTTTGCAAGCCTTGTAAGTTTAAAAGAAATACAATATTGATGCTGAATGGCATTTTTTCGCAACATCCCACGGTAAGGGACCTTGCGATGCAATTGGTGGTACATTAAAACGAATGGCAAGATATGCAAGCCTTGCTGTACAACATGAACACCCTATAAAAAGTGCATTAGAGTTATTCGAATGGGCGAACCAAAAAAGTGATGATTGTTTAACAAAAATGTCGCTTTGTTATGTATCACATGAAGAGTATGAACAGGGGGTAGCAGAATGGAATGAAATTTACCGACAGACTAAAAAGATTGCAGGTACACAAAAGTACCACTCATTCGTTCCAATTTCAGAAAACGAAGTTTTTGTAAAACTGTTTTCGAATGACGAAGAAGGCAGGATTCATAATATATATAAAAGCAATCAATAGTTTATATAATGTTTATGTAATATTATCAATGACCGAGACTAATAAATGGTATATATAAATATAAATCCAACCATAATTCATTATTTTTGTCTTATAACTTTAAGTGAAGCTTTTTCAATCGACGAGCTGTACTTACTCTTAAGAGGCACATACATGTGTTTTAAAAAGGCTAAAAACACAAGAGAAACAATCGTTCGCTATTGTTGTTTTAATATCACGAGTAATTTATGAAAAGGGCGTATTTTTTGAGGTTTTGAAATTTTATTGAAAGAAAATCAGAAATATCTTGAAAACGGTTGCGTTTACGTGGTTTATCATTATCATCATTATTGTTTGTAATGATCTCCAAAACCATATTGTAACATCAAAATTTATTTATAAGAATGAATAACCAAAATTTGAAATATACACCAAAGTTCGCTATTTGAAAACTTTTTTATTATAAGAGCGTCCATCCTAGAGTTTTTTTAAAACGTGTCTTTTTCCTCAAATTTCCATACAACAAATTAAAAAATATTAAAAATATGTTTTTTAGATATTTTATTTTTAGTAATTATTTTTGATTTTTCTTGATGAAAAAAAATTTTTTTTCTGTGTATATTTTTTAAGAAAGGCTTTTTAGTTCCCTACAATTCCTTTATATAAAGTTTTTTCTCTAAATGTAATGGTTTTTGAACTACGATTTTTCAAGTAAAATGTTGGAAAAAACACACGCCCATCTCAAAAGTTACTCTTGAACCCAAATTATCTTAACACCAGTGGAATTTTTTTTCCAACGTACCGAACTCATGTAGCCAAGTTTCATCCAAATATACGCTGCTTTGCATGCGTTAAAAAGCACGTTAATGGCGCATTATTTAATGTTCATGTTCTCGCAGCCAGTGTGTGAAAAAATGGACAGCCCGAATTGAAAGCGAAAAACAACATTATTCAATACTTTGGTCTTTGCTGAACACACGAATTAATAATAAAGAGAAGAGGCAATGAACGAACGAACACAAGCATTCGGTTCCCTCAAAACAAGGTGACTTGCACCGATTGCCTTCATTCCCACAGGATGCTACCGACACATTTTTCTATACAGATCTCCGGCTTAATCAGTCAAAACAAAAAGAGGAGAGCTACACAACGCACAATAATCGCAAACATTCTGAATGAGTGACTGAATGTGTTCTTGCTAACACCAAATTTTTGCTCTTCTGAACATTCAGTTTTGCACCGAATCAGTGAATGATGAGATGGATGTTGGATAAATTTATGGGATACTGCTTATTGACTTTTTTCGCGCACTGGTCGCAGCTGTCTCTTTATTCACAAAACCATTTCATTCTCCTTTTCATTTTCTTGCCGAAATTTGAGTCACTCGTGCTGCAAAGTATTCAGCGAGGAGAGCATTAAGTTTTCTCTCGTTTCTCATATGAATTGAGAGCTAGAGTCAAATGAACGGTGGCCAAAGTATTGTTAGTTCTACTCCCACTCATCAATCACGCGTGCGACTGTTCAGTAGTGTTTTTGTTTTGCTCTGAAGTTTGTTTGTGATTCTCGAAATGGATAGTAAAAAACAAGTGATTTTAGATGAAGGACGAGTTTTTCAAGAAAAGTGGACTGAAGCGTCCTTTTTTACTGCAATCAATCAAAACCAGTGTGCCTAATCTGCAATGGATCAGTAGCGGCAATGAAAGAGTACAATTTAAAACGCCATTACAGTCCAAGCATGTATCGAAAATGGACTAATTCTCAGACAAATGTCGTTCAGAGAAGGCAACTGAATTGAAGGAAAAACTGCGATGTCAGCGTGTTTAATAATACAAAAGTCGAAAATGGAATTTGCATTAAAGCTAGTTACATTGTTGCGGAAAAAATAACAAAACACTTGAAACCTTTTCGGATGGTGATTTTGGTAAAAGATTGTTTGAAGGCAGTGGTATGTCCAGCCCAAAGTCGAGTTTTTTTTTGCTGATTTCTCTGTCGCAAATATTTTCACAAATATGCATTAAAAGAATTCCAAAGTTCTGATGCAGTACTTGAAGAGAAACATAATTGAGCAAACTCTCAACAGAAATTAGTTACACAAATAAAAGGGTGTCCCACATTTAATTGCATCACGGAAAAAAATGATTGACCAAACCTTTTCAAACTTTCAGACAATAAAAAACAACCCATTAGTAAAATCTGTTATATTAGCATTAGCATTAGCATTAGCATTGACGTTTGCACACCTCGTGGATGGAGCTACGATGAGGAATAATTCGTTGAAGACATTGCATGTCACCATGAAACGAAACCAGTTACTGATACGTTTCTTCACGCAATAATCTCTACGAAGACACTCCTCGATCGCTCACCTGGCCACGTCCATGCAACCGTTGGAGATAGGGAGGATTTGGTATCTACCTTAAGAAGACACGGGGAACCCACGTAGCCTTCAGTAGATATCAAAAGAAAAAGGAAATTAATAGTCGGAGAGAATAGTTGAACAGAATGCCCTGTTTGGTGTACAGAACAAAAATGTATTCATAAATGGTCGTTGGGAGCATCTTGTCTAAGAAGGTTAAGTGATACTCCATTTCTCTTCGGTTGGGACTTTAGCATTAACTATAGTCCTAGCTCCTTATTGCTTATGGTTATAGCGCCATTACTCGCTCTCTGAAAGGAGAAGAAAGTCTGAAAATGCCCATCGTCATCTAGCGGTAGGGACTTAATTAATTAATTAGCGAATCTTGCTTTGTATGACTAAAGTTCCATTACATAGTCTCTGGAAATAGAACATCTTAAAATGGAAATGACTCACCAAATTCTTCCTACGAACAACACCCGGAAGGCATACCCACACACTATTTTTCCATCCGTTAAACATCTTCTGCGTTGCATCCTGCTATGCACATCGATCGCCAACTTTAGCTCGCCTGAAATCCGCCGATGATCCGGATATTTTTTTCGCATTCTAACCAGTGATTTTTTTTAAGTACACTAAATCAAACGGGCCATGCAACATAGTTTTATCTAAATCTTCTTTCAGATGTGCTGGTATTATTTTTGTGCGAACAGTTTATTTGTCCAATAACGACCCCAGCAACGTCCTCACCGTTCATGGGGAAGTCAGATTTCCCTTAATATGTAAGACCAAATACACATCTGTATCTTCCCGGTGGGTGGTCGGCTGATGTTCCTGTGGTGAGTTGGCTAAAGTGCGCAAAGCGGCACTCCTTTCCTTTCTCCCGGGAATTCAATGCTTTTTTACACATTTTCTGTATGCTTTCCTAGATCAAGAGGCGTAGCGCTACAATAAAACACAGCACACGCGGTTACACGTAACTACCGACGGTACTTTTATGAGCGATTCTTCTTGGTCCACTATCACCATCATTTCAAAACGCATAAATTCATTTGAAAATTAAAAATCACAAACGCGGAAAAACGAGAAAAAAAAAACGTGACAGCTCACAAAAACCCAACCGTTCGTCCCATTAGTAAAATCTGTTATATTAACTATAAATTAGAAGAAAAATTAGTAATCTCCATTTAATTCCAACTACCTTTGTATCTTCGACAGATACGCGTATTGTCTATAATGTGCAGACTTCTTCAGTGTCTCGTACTAATAACTAGACTTAGTACGAGACACTGAAGAAGTCTGCACATTGTAGACGAAATACGCGTATCTGTCGAAGATAAGCAAAGGTAGTTGGAATTAAATGGAGATTACTAATTTTTCTTCTAATTTATAGTTACAAGTATTCCACTAAACAGCTCAAACCCTCTAGGATTCTGTTATATTAGTTCATTCAACTTCAATACCATAACCATATGCTTACACCTTACGCTTAACTCCCTTCATTTAACTCTGTAAAACATCTGGCTGCAGCTTTTTCTGTACGGAAACCCACCATTTTCTTCATGCCTCAGATTTGACCTCCTTGGCATGCTCCCGTAGTGTCTACTTCACAATAGCCCAGTATTTTTCGATGGGCTTTAGTTTTGGTACGTTGGAGGGGGGCTCATGTCCTTGGGTACACTCCGTTGGCTTCGTACCACTCCAGGACAACATTTGAATGGTGGCACGGAGCTAGATCAGGCCAGAAGACCGTAAAGCTCTCATGCTGCTTCAACAGAGGAAACAGACGCTTCTGTTGACAATCCTCGAGGTAGATCTCACCGTTTACAGTCCCGGTGGACACGAAAGGCGCGCTGCGTTTGCCACATGAGCAGATCGCTTACCAAATCATGTATTTCTTGGCAAACTTTGATAGTTTCTGCTTCCATACTTCGGCCGGCATATCAGTCTTGTGCTGGGCAATGAATAACAGTACTACCCGGAAGCTGCCGGAAGTCAGTCTTGGTGTAAGTCTTATGATCCATGATGGGACAACGGAGCTTTATCAGCATCTGGGTGTACGGTTTCCGGACTCGTGACTTTCCCACCGTATTTTGTCTTTCGTCATGATTTGGAGCCTTCTGCACTTCTTACGTATGCAGTCCCTCCCGGTCCTTGACTCTTTGAAAGTAAGTCTTGGACAGATTCAAGTTTTTAGCCACATCCCTGGCCAAAACATTGCGATACCGCATCAACGCTTTCACGACGCACTTGTGATCCTGAATACTACTTATACTACTACTAACACTGATAGAATATCTATTTTGACCGAATTTCTCCATCCGTTCGATGCTTAGAATTTTGTTTTAACGTTTAATCGAACCACTGTACGATTCCGTATTGTTTTCTCATGTACTGATGAGAGAGTTGAGTATTTTCCAGGTGCTTGCTCAAAATCAATTAGTGACGTTGCTTTTCAAGTGACTCCATTTTTTTCAAATTTTCAAAAAATTGACAGCGATAAAAATACAAAAAAAAAAAACGAATGGCATGAAATAACTTCAAAGTTGACGTAGGACTGGTTGTTGATGTGAATGAATGGATGTTATCGAATTAATAAATTTCTACTTGATTTTATTTAGTCTAAAAAACCATGAAACCCAATGCTATAAGTGCGAGGCTTTACTATTGGTTCTCCATCACGAAAAAATATAGAAACTGCAGATTGGGTCGAATCAACTGTTAATAATATGTCGTTTGTTGAATTTCCATCGTGCTTGTAAGTATTAAGTGTTACATATGATGCAATTTTTGACCATTAACTTTGTGCGTTCAGATTTTTTTCTTTTAAGTACTTTTCAATTAGTTCAAATAAATCAAATGATTAAAGTTAGCATCAGGGAGCTAGCTTTATTATTCTACATTTCAAATGAAATACTTATCGTAAAATTTCTGTAGGCCAGAGAGGAGATATTATCGTTCAAAATCTCCAAAACTGCGTAACGCTTTCGATTTTAGAAATTTCAGAACGGCGCCCCTATCCAGAAACAGAAAAGAGAGAAGTATGTCTTACGTCAAAAAAAAAAAACACTCTAAACTATTTCTACCCAAATTTTCAAGAGCGTTTTTTTTCTGTGGTGCAATTTGATGTGGGAAACCCTTTAGCCCAATATTAAAGTTTAAACATTTTCACATTTTTTCCTGCCGCACCATGTAGCTCAGGGAATGTTGCCAGATTTAGAATATCCAAATTCCATCATCCAACAAATGAATCACATGGGCACTCAACGTTGGTCTAGTTCTAGGAACACCCGGTGATAAAGACTTGACTGAGAAAAAATGAAACACATAAAAATGATTACCCAAAATTCATTTTAAATTGGATACTTCTCAAGTTTTCAGGGATTAAATAACTTTATATAGGTAAGCTTTGTTTTCTTCCTTAAGCTTAATGCTCGTACATTTCTCTTAATACTGCTCATAAGATCATGGGTGAGGCTTCGTCCATCTTCCTTACACAATTTCTCCCAGTTTTTCTTCAAAGCTTCATCGGTTTTGAATGTTTTTCCGCTTTTTTTCAACTTCTTCTTCATTATCACCCAATACTTTTCGATCGGACGAAGTTCTGGTATATTTGGCGGGACCACATTAACGCCCTTCGCTTCGTACCAATCCATTACAGCCTTGGCGTAATAGCACGAAGCGAGATCCGGCCAGAACAGCGTGGGATCAGGGTGAGAGCGGAGGAAGGGCAGCAAGCGCTTCTGCAAGCATTCCTCTCGATAAATCTGCCCGTTTATGGTGCCGGTTGTAACGAACGGCTTGCTGTATCGTCCACACTTGCAGATCACCTTCCACAATAGGTACTTCTTCGCGAATTTGTCCATCTTTCTCTTCCGGAACTTTTCCGGAACCTTCATGCGGGACGTACCGACAAAAAACTCGAGGCCGGGGATTTGTTTGGTGTCCGCCATGATACATGTCTCGTCGTCCATGACGAGACAGCCTGGCTAGACCAGCCACTCCCGGTACAGCTTCCAAGCTCGCAATTTGGCCACCGTGTTTTGCTTGTCAGTCCAGTTTGGCGCCTAAATAAAAATACGTAGCCCAACCCGCTTCATGGTCTGCTGGACGAACCACTTCGAAGAATTGACCTTTTTGGCCACGTCTCCGGTGGAATGGTTTGTGTTATTCTTAAAGTACTGCCTTATCTTCCGTTTTCGGTTTTCGGCCGCTTCCAGCGCGCCGCTCAATGGTCTTTGGCTCCTGGATCATCTTCACAACGCGGGGCACGTTGAAATGGTGGATTTCGAGCCTTTTGCCGATCCATCTGTGCGACTGACCAGGATTATCGATCACCGCGCCCCAGATTTGCTGGCGTATCTCTTATTGTTTCTAATGCCTCTTGAAAACTTTTGCACAATTAAACATAACACTCTAATCTAGTATTACTCAAAACTTCATTAATTTTTACCCTCGCGATAAAAAGTTACACCTGAAACAAAGTGTCGCATTTTTTCCGAGTCCAATCTTTAGAATGATTGAGTTAATCCTAGGAAGTGACGTAAATTTGTTTTGTGTAAGACGGGTCATGTAACACAATTGATGGATTCGGGATTCGGATTCTATGATCGATTACCTTAGCTGAACCTCCAGAGTTTCCTTCTGAAATCAGACCTATTCCATTCTTCCGGATCTTAATCCAATCAGCCTAATTGCTCGGAATTGCAGTACCTAATGAATCGATTACCGCCTAGAGACGATGATTTGATTAAACGCTATTATTCTATTAGACATCAATTTAGACTTGGAAATATACCTACGACAAACTCAGCCGTTTTGTCGCGTTATATGATGGGTTTGTCATTGGACTATTATTTATTTTTCAAAGCTCCAGAGAAGATTATCATTTCATCTCACGAGGCACCAGCAGCGTCGGTGTCCCGCAGTCGATTGTTTCTTTTTATTCGATTTTTGCCAGCAGGTTGATAATAATTCTAGATTTCCGTCCTCACTTCGATTCCATTCAGCCGCGCATCGGCCTCTGGCGACTGCGATGGATGCTTCAGAGAATGGCAATTGTTCTTCTTTCATAAAAGGTGGAACGCAATTGCAAACAATTTGTTCGCGCACATGTCACATTCCTTCCAGACACGCCGCCATTCATGCAGTAGCCGTCTCCCATCGAGAGCGAGAGAGAGAGAGAGCGTTCGTTCGTCACGGTCCCGGTCGCAAAACGGATGTGCCTCATGCTTCACGATCCAGTTGGAATCCGTTGCTTTGATTTATTTTAAATTGAGTTATGAAAATCGTTCCATTGATCGGTTCAATTGCTATGATTATCTTTTCACTGCACGCTGGAAGATGTCCCGGGAAGCCACTCATTCAATTGCTTTCAAATTATCGGCTGTCAATTGATACGAAGCACGATGATCTTGAAGAATTTAAAGACGTCATCGAGAGCGGTTCATAGAGTCAACATTATTGCGTGATGCTCCCAATTTTCAGGTTATGACTGTTCCCGAAATGCGCATTATTTGTTCAACATTCATCGGTCCCAAGTCCTCATTATTTGGGTTTGTTTGATTTTGTTTCCAACCAGCTTCTTCATTATCAGCTAATTTGCTGTACCATCTTCATTTCAATATCATTTACATTTGGAGCCAATAGTCATCATGCGCACCCGTAAAATCGCTTCCCTTATCACCGGCGATGATCTCGATAACTTTCACGTAGGAAAACTGCTTCTTGCTAACAAAAAAAATTTCCGAAAAAAAAAGAGAGAGGCCCTCCACCACGCTGGGGGAAGAAATATTAATACTTTATCAAACTTATGAAGGTCGTTAAGAATCTTAATGGCCGATCTTCTCCGCCCGGTGATGATGTGTTTTAATGAACCGACGACGAAGACGCGTCGTCGTCCAATCGAACTCGAAAACGGGTACAGCGCACAGGTCCCGATCGATACATTTTAATCAACGTTCGAGTTTCGATTGGATGACCTCTGGTGGTCGAAATATCAACAACAACAAAAAAAACTTGATTTCAGAGCCGCGCAACTGCAGCATTCAAATCTGATTAACATTACCACGCAAAGTGCCCTGTAAGTCCATCCCCAAAGTATAAACATATTCACTGCTCGGGGGACATCTCAAATGTGGAACCATTTTCGGAAGGCACGATCGCTCTGACATTCTCGCACCCGCCACGATCGGAACCGAACTGGCCACCTTTCCAATGTTTCAATGTTTCGTGTTTTTCAGGTCCCAGTCCTAGTGAGGATGGGTCTCCTCTGTGCTGCGATGGAAAGATTAAATGGGTCGTTTAAATTAATTGAAATCGTTTAATCATAAGTATTAATGAGATCATTACGTTTAATTGCTCAAGAAATTGGATACACTCACGATGCGACGGATAGTAACAAATTGGCCGTGGGATGCTTTAGTGGGGCAACGTTTATTAAAATTCATAACTTGGGCAGTGATGAGCATTTGTTAGCCCTTTTTCGAGAAGGCGATGCGATGTTACATAAACCAGTGAAATATTTCATAATGGGAAATATATGCGGACGAATTGAAAATCGAAGCCTTTTGATCAGTGCAGAAATACCAACAAGTAGTTTCTTATCAAAATGCATCATCAGTCCATAAATTTCTCAGTCACGATCGGTAGTCGCCTTCGCGCCTACAAAGTTGCCTGCAGTACAGGCTCGTGGGGAGTTGATAAATCTTTTTCCGATCAGCCATAAGTCAAGAGGTTGATTTGGAAGCTCTGGGTGCTGCTGCAAGTTCAGAGTAGCAGGTCGATAATGCGCCAAAGATCGCACGCTCGGCAGAAGTCTTATTTTCTGTCATCATCTGATTAAGATTAACGTGTTGGTTGGATGTGATTGGGAAACCACGACCAACTCGAAAGGCTCGGATTCATTGCAATCAACGTTAGAGTGGTGCATCAAAAGTGCATGTTTGTTCTAAGCAAGCAATTTTGTTCGCAAGTTGCTCAATGCAAACGGATAAATAAATAGCACGGCATAGCAAAAATCCGTTAGCATCCGATAGCAAAAATCACTTAAAGGGTGTCCACGATGAAATTGCAACACTATGAAATTGCTCTAACTTTTTAACCGTTGGGTAGAATTTAATGAAAATTTGGGTGGATATAGTTCATAGTGCATTATTTACATCCTGCAAGTTTTAAAGTCCTGTGATCTCGCGGAAATGGAGTCGAAAGAACAGCTCGTGCGTGATAAAATCTTGCGCATTCATCACGAGAACGAGGATCTCTCGCATCGTTCCATCGCTAAAACGTTGGGAATCGCGAATTCCACGGTTTCGCGAGTGATTAAGCGGTTCGAGGAACGGTTGACCACCGATCGGAAGCCCAGAAGTGAAGGAAAAAGTATTCCGTACAACACCAAAAATCACAACCGCGTAGTTGGGGCCTTCAACCGAAATCCGAACGCCTCCGTTCGGGATGTGGCTAAGAAGCTGCACCTAAGCCGAAGTTTTGTCCAGAAGGCCAAAACTAAGGCTGGGCTTCGAACGTTCAAGGTACAAAAGGCCCCTAATCGCGACGAGAAGCAGAACAAGTCCGCCAAAACCCGTGCCAGGAAGTTGTACCTCAACATGCTGACGAAAGTTGAATGCTGCATCATGGACGACGAAACATATGTGAAGGCCGACTTCAAACAGATCCCCGGCAACCTGTTTTTCACGGTCAAGGATAAGTTCAGCGTTCCGGAGCATGTCCGCACTCAGAAGATGCCCAATTTTGCGAAACGAATTCCTGGTTTGGCAAGCCATCTGTACGTGCGGGAAGCGGAGTGTACCTTTCGTGACCCAGGACACGATGAACGGATAGGTGTACATAAAAGAGTGCCTCCAGAAGCGGCTGCTTCCTCTCCTGAAGGCCCACAACGTCCCAACAATCTTCTGGCCGGATTTGGCCTCATGCCACTACTCCAAGGACGTGCTGAAGTGGTATGCGGACAATAAGGTCAATTTCGTGCCGAAAATGTTCAACCCTCCCAACACTCCGGAGCTCCGCCCCATCGAGAAGTACTGGGCGATTATGAAGCAGCACCTTCTTAAACGACCTAAGGTAGTGAAGACAGTCGAGGAACTGAAGAAAGTATGGGTTTACATGCAAAAAACGGTTGATTCACAGGTTGTGCAGAATCTTATGGCCGGGGTTAAGGCCAAGGTGCGGGCATTTGCGTATGGACTGTAAATAAAATACGAGTAAAATGGTAAAATGAAGTTTAATAGTTATTTCTCAATCCCTGAAAATTTGATTGCAATCGGATGAAAACTCGAATTTTGCGAATCAATTTTGTGTGTGGCAATTTCATCGTGGACACCCTTTAATTATTTGCTGCTGAGTTATGAAGCCAAAATTGGAAGACATGGCTCTGCTGATTAGTTTTTTTTTAATTTTTAAATTTAAGGCTGCTTTCAGCAGTGTTTTTTAATTCTAGTTTTAGAACAGTTACAATTAAGGCTTGCTTCATTTAGAATTGGAACAAGCTTTTGCTCATATTGTGGAGCTCCTGGAGGACGGATTTGGAAGTTCTTGGCGCCCACGTGTCGGGAATTTTGTCAGCTTTACGTATGTATTTTTGACATTCCGCAAATCGCAAATCTTCACTTTGTAAACAATCAACATGGAAGTCGAAAGAAGGGAAAAAATTGTGCACAGTTATTTGGAAAATCCATTGTGGTCTGCATCTAGGCTAGCTAAACAGCTGAAATTGCCCAGAAATACCGTATGGCGCGTTATCAAACGGTATAAGGAAACATTGACGACGACTCGGAAGCCTCAAGCCAATCGTCGGAGTGGAACTGTCGACCGGAAACTGTGTGGTAAGATTTTGAAGACGATTAAGAGGAATCCCAATCTGTCGGACCGTGATTTGGCCAGAAAATTCGGTGCTGCCCATCGTACCGTGAGGAGAACTCGACTCCGGGAAGGAATCAAGTCGTATCGAGCTAGCAAACAGCCAAATCTGACCATAAAACAGAAAATTGTGGCCAAAATGCGTGCTCGGAAGCTATACGACCAGGTGCTGACCAAGTTTGACGGGTGTCTTCTGATGGACGATGAAACCTACATATGTCAAGCCAGACTTCGGGCAAATCCCAGGTCAAAAATTTTACTTGGCAACGGCTCGGGGGGATGTTCCAGCCAAATTTAAATTTGTTTTTGCCGACAAATTTGCACGAAAATTCATGATTTGGCAGGGCATTTGCAGCTGTGGCAAAAAAACGAAAGTTTTCGTTACAAGTACGACAGTGACGTCGGAACTATACCAAAAAGAGTGTCTCCAAAAACGAATTTTGCCGTTCATTCGATCCCACGACCATCCCGTAATGTTTTGGCCAGGATTGGCAGGCTGTCATTACAGCAAAGTCGTTCAAGAATGGTATGCAGAGAAAGAGGTCCAGGTTGTTCCGAAAAACCTTACCCACCCAACTGCCCCCAGTTCCGCCCTATTGAGAAATACTGGGCAATCATGAAGAGGAGACTCAAGGCAAAGGGAAAGGTTGTCAAAGACATCAATCAGATGAAGGCCTGGTGAAATAAGATAGCTTAAACGATGGACGAAGAAGGTGTGCGCCGCCTAATGAGCCGTGTTATAGGAAAAATTCGATAATTCCTTCGAAACCGTGACGAATAATTTTATCCGTAGTTTTTCTTAAAAGTATAAAAAAAACGCTACATTTGTAAATAAAAAGATCTTGAATTCAATAATAATAACTGCAATATAGGCAATTGTTTTTATTCCAATTCTATCTGAAGCAAGCTTTATAGTGACCGCTTACAGTAGAAACTTCTTTTCCCTTTCTCCGCCATTGTTCTAAACTTTGTATACAGGCATCAGAGTGTTTTTGAACTGAAAGTTTGCCTACTCTGTTTTGATTTGGTTTGTGTTCATTCAGCTCGTTCGACTTTTCGATATTCTCCTAAAAAGTTTCCGAGTCGAGCGAGTCAAAAAGTGAGAATTTACTGAATCTTTTTTTCCCGATTCTTGTTGGTATTGGACGAATTTCAAGCTGAGCAATAGGTTCCAGATTGTATTGGATTCGGCGGCTGCTCCGTGCTATTTTATGGATGACGATGGAAAGTAATTTCCTAAATATGAAATAAATATGAAGGACAAGGTTAAAGATTGAACTCGGAAAAAATGCGACACTTTGTTTTGGGTTTAACTTTTTTTAAATTTTATCGCGATCTATCAAATAGTTTTGAAGATGCATTCGAAACAAGAAGAGGCACGCCAGCAAATCTTGGGCGCGATGATCGATAATCTTGGTCAATCGCACAGATGGATCGGCAAAAGGCTTGGAATCTACCACTCCACCGTGTCCCGCATTGTGAAGATGTTCCAGGAGGCGAAGACCATCGAGTGGCGCACTGGAAGTGGCCGAAAACCGAAAACGGAATACCCAGAGAAGGCGCGGAAGATAAGGCAGTACTTTAAGAATAACCCGAACCTTTACACCCGAGACGTGGCCAAAAAGGTCAATTCGTTGAAGTGGTTCGTCCAACATACCATGAAGCGGGCTGGGCTACGTGTTTTTAAGGTCAGGAAGGCGCCAAACCGGACTGACAAGCAAAACACGGTGGCCAAATTGCGTGCGTGGAAGCTGTACCGTGAGTGGCTGGTCAAGCCAGGCTGTCTCAGCATGGACGACGAGACATATATCAAGGCGGACACCAAACAAGTCCCCGGCCTTAAGTTTTTTGTCGGTACCAGTGCTGTGTATTTTCATGACGGTTATAAGACTATGACCATCATCTTCTCATGATCATTAGATCACACGAATAATGGTCAAATACTGTGTCACTCACAAACAGGTTGATCTCATTTGACCGTTTGTGACAAAAACATACATGACTGCACTGAAAATTTATTTTCGTAGATTAGCTTTCACTCGTTTCGTAAACCTGGATTATGTACATAGAACGAATGTCTCGTAAATTGCATGAAACATTCATATGGCTTAACATCTAACAAAAAGCTATTATTACACAATTTTTGTACAATGCACAAAATGAATTTTGTAAAGACCAGCCAATCGCCGCTTCTCTTCGAGCGTAGTCATAAGTGTTGGTGTTCCTGCTGAGATGGCGGGAATCATTAATTTAGCCCAAAATAGAAATGAAAGCGCTGTCGAGAGTGAGAACCTCATGCACAATAATCAAGTAACTTCTCAAGAGTCAACATGGTTTCGTGCGATCAACCACGGACTCAATAATAGGTCTTCCTAAAAATATAGGATCGAGACCCATGTCAGAAACATTGATATTTTATACCCCCATCCTCGTGGTGCGCTTTTTTTCAATTACATTTTGAGCCGATAAAGTAGATCTGTAAATTGTTCATGCACCACCAGAGAGACGTTTCTTTTTTATTGGTATCAAATTACGCGTAGCTCTTTGTGTTGCTTTCGTAGAATGAAAGAATGTTCTTTATATGTCAACTAATGTTTAGTGCTTTTGACAGTTGCACGTGTGGCATCAAGTACGAAGATAGCTTCTTAAAACGTACAAATCAGTTTCGTTGCAGAAAACAACGGATAGATTTGTTAGTTCTACCTTCGATTTCGTAATATAAACGAAAATTAATTTTCAGTGTGCTGGAGAATGTGATATGAAGAGAGTAGGAAAATCAATCACTCACTAATTATCTCTGAGAACAATATGCAAGACAAAATATTTTCAGCATAATAGGTGTTAACATCTGGCAATTATTGTCCAATTTTAATTCTTTTGGCATCGTTAGATTCAAAAACTTACACGCTTCATGGATATTATCGGCAATATCCGTTTGGATTTATCTGGTTCTCGGAAATCCGGGTTGCCGGGGCTGTGGTCCGGTAAGGATACACTATTAGGAAATTTCAATTGGATTTCCCGGATCCTTAGAATATTTCCCACGAGCTATTTCTATTTTATTGTGGATCATATGCCAACTTGTTCCTGGAACGGCCATTCTGTAATAGGTTCCCCTGGGGTCTCGAATGGCCATAAAGATATTTAGAAGAAATCCTTGGCAAATTAGGTATCAAAATTCGAGAAATTTGCCATCTGATGATCTGTCCCCGAACAAGTCCCGTCGGTCCTCAAGTTGCCAGAAACATACTTTGAAGGAAACCCTGGCAATATTGGTATCAAAATTCATGAAATTTCTTCAGAAAGCTATCTCTGAACGTTTTGAGGCCATTTGATGATTTGTCCCCAGAACAGGTTCCCGTGGGGTTTCGGAACTTCATCAAATTTCCCCATTAGGCTTTTTCTCAACCCTTTTTTGCCACCTGATAATTTGTCCTCGGAACGGTCATCTCAGAATAGGTTCCCGTCCGGTTTCACAAGGCCATTAACAAAACTAGCCATAACACATTGAAAAATATCCTTTTGAAGACATTCAATGAATTTTGAAACCCATATTGCCATGTTTTCATTCTGAAAATATTCTTGGCTACTCGAAGCTCCACGGGAAGCTGTTCCGGAATGGCAGGTGTTCACGCCCGAACGTGAACGACGACTTACAGCAGTCAACCAGCGATCACGAGCATGCCACACCATTGCTAGTCGATAGCTCCACCCATCTGGCATGCAACGGCTGAGTGATACGACACTATAAAAGCGGCACAGAAAGCGGTGCCAGTATTTTAAACTTTTGTAAAATGAAGATAGAAGAGCAATAAAAACATGCAGTACTAAGTAAAGTGTTTGAGTTTCTTCTGATGGCCTCCGAGACAGCAGCGGTCCACCCGACGAGGAGAGTTGGTGTTTAGAGTCCACCGGCAACCGAGTTGTTGCCTTGACGGAGTTGTGGAACCCAATCCGCCCTTTTCAGGGCAAGAAGAGTTACGTTCCCCACAAGCTCCCAAAGGAACACTCGTCTTTCCCCCGGCTTCCTGCTTGAGCGGCACCCTTCTCTTGCCTGACGTGTCAGGACGTGTTTCGTCATGTCGCAAGACAGTAGTGAAGCCCATCGCGTCGTTTATTCCTTGGAGCCTGGCATGGCCCCGACATCAGGTCCGAGGACAAATCATCAGATGGCCACTAAACGTTGATAAATATCCTTCTGGCGAAATTTTATGAATTTTAGTACTCATATACCAAATAAGTCCATGACCACTCGAGTCCAAACGGAAATCTGTTCCGGAATGAACGGTCCGAGAATAAATCATTAGATAGCCACAAAACGTTGAAATATAGATTATCTGTTTCTGAAAATTTCATCAAAGATCGTTACTTCCGCGCTGGGGAGAATCCAAAAAATAACAATCAAAAGTGTTGAGAAATAGCTTTCTGGATAAATTCCCTAAGTTTTGAAACCCATATTGCCAGGATTTCCTTTTAAAGATATTAATGGCCACTCGAGGCCCCTAGGAACCTGACAGGTCCGAAAACAAATCATCAGATGGCCACTAAATGTTGAAAAACATCCTACGGGAGAAATTTCATGAACTTTGCTGCCCGTATTTGTAGGGTTTTCTTCTGAAAATGTTCATGGCCACTCGAGACACCACGGAAACCTGTTACAGAATAGCCGCTCCGGGGATAAATCGGCTTATGGCCCACAATGGAATTGACATAGTTTTTAAGAATTTTTCCAAAGATATTGACATTTATTCCCGGAAATTCAATTGATATTCCCAAATAGTATCTCCGTGCCACACCACAGCCCGAAAACCCGGAACACCGGAAACCAAATGATTCCAAATGGTCACGGTGCTAAAAGAATTAAAATCGGTCAATAATTGCCTGAGTTCCAATCATTTGAATTTGGTGGATACCTGGGCAGCCTGTCGAACTGCCTTCGGCCCCTCTTGGTACTTTACAAAATGTTTTTATTCAAAAATTCGCCTTCCGTTTTTTACAAACATGTCAGTGAATTTCAGCTCTCTGTAAAAAAAATATGAAATTCCGTAGTGTAAAAACTTTAAAGGTTAAGGTACCCTGTCAAACACAAAAGGGTTAAAGGAAAAAAAAACAACAACAACTGAACCTTCAATCGTAAAGCTCAATCTGCGGCCATATCGCCACTGACGGGGTAATGTCTCCTGATTTTGACGGTAGAAACACCTCTACTAGCGATGACCATCGTGATAGTCTGTTTACTAGAGAAGTAAAATGACGGTCAATTTCCGTGACGGTATATTTATTCTTGGTGATACGATCGTATCACATAACACTTGTATAAGATATAGAAAATGAGTGAGAAACGCGAGAGAAAAATATCTCTCGGTTGTTATTTCATGTTGATGAGAAGTTTGAGAGAGTGAGATGCTCTTCTGTTGCTTTGATTGTCAATTGCAAGAATCTCATTTGTCAATTCTTACGCTGTCATTACCATGATGGAGCTCAGCACTGGTCGGTGCGTCCCGCATGGAGGTTCCGGAAAAGTTCCGGAAAAGAAAGATGGACAAATTCACGAATACAGGAATATGTATCGTCCAAGAAGGCCCATGTGCAAAGAATCAAAAGGAAGTATTTTTCGGAGAAACTGCATACTTTTTCAAAATTATAAAAAATAATGACCCATTCTGTCTAGCTGTTTAACATTATACATATTTCCACCTAAAACAGGAGTCTACGATTTTATCAAAACATATTTTCACTTCTCATGTATGTAACTAAATGGCCGAATACTAGTTTTTGCATTTACGAACATAAAAAATTCGTTTTTTAGTGAATTGATATTGTTGAAACTTAATAAGAATGCTTATTACCGCAAACGCGCACACATATTGATAAACTCTAAGTGTAATAAGTCTAGAATATCGGGATGCCCTTGAGTGCGATCAAGAATGATTTTTTGGTTCCTGATATTCTTTTTTAGTTCTAAGTATTTTACTTTTATAGATTCTTATTTCCTTCTCTCGTTAATACATTTATGCTAATAGACAATTCTCAGCCAAACGTCCATACGGCCAAACGGCCATTCGGCCAAACATCCATATGCCAACGTCCCACCCCCGATTCTGCCATGTTGAAAATGTTGCAAACTTCCCTGTAGGAATTTTTATTTGCTCTAGGTTCAGAGAAAAAGAAAATAATTGCATATAACTTAGAATTTTTTGATTATCACCTAAATTTTACCAAATAAAGGCCAGCACTTGGGTTTTTGGACAAATTCCCATTCTTCCTATCCTTTCATTTATGCGGTCGTTAGAAGATGATTGATTGCGATCGATAAGATGTTCTGTGGTGCTTCTTTTTAGTCGGAATGGCTCACGAAACTGCATAAAAGGAGAAAGTTATTTGTTATAATAGATCAACTGTTTATCGTTTGTTGATAATATGGACTTGTGGCATCAATGAAACGCAAAATATTCAATTAAATTTCAAAAGGATAAAGGGTGTTACCTGTTTTTCACTGTATTTGTCGACAGCAGCCTCCACAGCGGCTGTGCTGGGCAGGAAGAAAACGCTGAATATTACCTCCGAATCAAAATCAAAGCTCTTCTGAAGATCTATATGTAAAACTTTCGAGAATATCCATTGCCTGCAAAAGGAATGTCACTTTAGTTGTGATATAGGTTTTTTTACACAGTTTTTTTTTGCACGGTTTTTTATGCACGGCTTTTTTTGCACGGACTCCGGAATTCACACGTTTTTTTTTTGCACGGTTTTCCAACCCGTGTAAAAAAAATCATGCTAATTCCGAAATTCGTGTAAAAAAAAAATTTGATAACATGCTAAGTCTTTTATTTATTTGACAACATCTTCGAGACAAAGTCGCACAGACTGGTTAATCGACACTCTTAATTCTAAATTTAAAAACTACTTTGCTAACATTAAAATCGAAACAGTCACACACTTCATTGAAACGTCTACAACATAAATCCAGTGGATTGTACAGGCCGTAATTTGTTCGATGGCTGGGGATTCACAGCAGTTGCCGACTTCGGAGCTGACGAGTAGGTACATAAAACCTCACATTTTCGGGAAGGCTGCTACAGTCGATGTTGCACTTAAGCACGTCGAAAATGAACAACCTTTGCAGCATCACTCAACGACTCACCAGCGGTTGTAAATTGAGGAGTGCGCATCGATGTTCGTATGGCGGTAGGTTCACTGGGTCGTTCCATGGCAGGCCACGTAGAGCATACCTTATGAAGCGCTCCTGGACTCTCTCAATGCGAGCTATATGGACGGCATGATACGGAGCCCAAACCTGCACTCAATATTCAAGTACACTGCGAACTAAAGCACAGAACAGGGCCTTCAGCGCATGCACGTCATTGAAATGGGCTGTGTTCCGGCGTAGGAAACGTAGCATCGCATTGGCTTTCGCAGTTGTCACTGAGATGTGTTCGTTAAAGCGAAGTTTACTATCAAGTATGACGCCAAGATCCTTGATCGACGTGACTCTTTCTAATGGCAAGTTGTTCAGCCCGTAGTCAAAAGATACAGTAGTCCGACATCGAGTGAACGTCATTACTTTACATTTCGCCGCATTCATTTGCATTCCGTTCATTTCGCACCAAGTTGAAACACGTTCAATATCAGCTTGCAGTGCACCGTAATCCACAAGCGACTGAATCACGCGAAACAGCTTTAAGTCATCTGCATAGAGCAGTTTCCTAGACTTGAGGCTATCGCACATATCATTTATAAAGAGTACGAATATCAGAGGACCAAGATGACTGCCTTGCGGGACGCCGGAAGGAATATCAAATACATTCGACCTAGCATCGTGCACTTTGACAAAAGCTTTGCGCGCAGACAGATATGATTTCAGCCATTGCACGGTGGGCATAAATGCGCCAAAAAACGGATCTTTTACGGCCGCTAGTTTCAGTCCCTTAGAATGAGCATTTCTAGTGTAAAAAATTACGAGAAATCGATTGGAGATGGTTTCAGCCACCGCACGACACGGGAAGTAGTCCATTTTGCCCGATCCTCCCCATGATTATACCTCAAACTCATATATCATTTAGTTTTATAAATTTATGTCATCAATATAACTCTCATTTGCACTGTAATTATGTTAAATTATCCGTAGAATCGAATGAAGATGACACTGCTTTGATTTGACCTTAGGAAATGGTCCATTTTACCCGAATTTCCCTCATACTTGAGTAAACTTATATAACATAGGGTTTAGAGAGTTAAACCCATTCCAGTTTGAACAAGCGACACGTTCGGTCGTGTTTTTCGCTCTATCGACACAAAGTTTGTTTTTTTCCCCTGTTTCCCCCCCGTCCGATCTCCCGCGATTGCGTGTCCGGTTCGTGAGCTATCACCAGCGCTTGCTCAGTTATTAGCGATAGCAAGCCATAAGAAAACGCTGCAAGGTTGTGAAAATTTTCTCACTCGACCTGTTGCCATGGCAATGGGTCGAAAAAATCAACAAGTGGTGACATCCACACCAGCGGCATTAGTTCCTGAAACCACGCCAAAACCGAGCAGCTGCAAGCGACTACGGCAAGACGACACCGGTCCATCGGACCCCAACGCCCGACTTCTAGCGAGCAATCGATTTGCTGCGCTCCCGGTACAGGAGGTACCGAAAAAAGTAAAGATCCCGCCGCTTTACACCACATCAAGAAACATCGCTGCTCTAAGAACGGAGCTTGCAGCAATTAAAGTTAATCCGCTCTACAAGCTGTGCAGTACCGGCACAAAAATCATGTGCCCAACGGAAACCGAGTACCGTGCTGTTGGAGCTCATCTAGTCGCAAAACGATATGAGTTCTATACGCACGATGCACCAGGAAACAAGCCGCTGAAGGTGATTCTGCGTGGGCTTCCGGAATTCACTCCGGAGGAAATTATCAAGGAGCTGCAAGCGGCCCCTCTTAAACCAGTGAAGGTATTCCCTATAAGACGACAGCAACAGGGAAATCATCGGGACCAACTCTATCTGGTCCACCTGGAGAAGGGTTCCGTTACGATGACGGAACTGATGAAAACACGGGCCCTCTTCAACGTCATTGTCGAGTGGGACCGGTATCGCCCGAGAAAACACGACGTGACGCAGTGTGGCAACTGCCTTGTGTTCGGCCACGGAACCCGAAACTGCCACATGAAACCACGGTGTGGCAAGTGTGCTGGAGCACACGCCACCAAGGATTGTGCCCCGATGGACGAAGGTGCCCCTCCAAAGTGCGCCAACTGTGGCGATAATCATGAAGGCAGCAATCGAAGTTGTCCCAAACGTGCGGAGTTTCTGGCGATCCGCAAGCAGGCGTCCACCAAGTCCCGACCTAGCCGGCGCTGTGCTCCCCCTCGGATGGACGAGGAAAATTTCCCAACGCTTCGGTACCAGGTGCCAAATCTACCACCGTTGCAATTAAATCCACGCCATGCGAACCGCCCATCACCATCGGTACAGCAACAATTCGCGGCAGCCGCCGCCACCCCCTCGCCGGCTCTTCCTCCAGGTTGGTGTAATCCAGGTTGCAGTACTTCCACACAACCACCGGCCGATGGACAGCTCTACGACTCGGAGCAAATGGTTGAGTTCGTGCAAGAGCTCTACCGCCAACTACGATCCTGCCGCTCGAAGGAGGAACAGCTCAAAGCCGCCACATCCGTGACGATGAAATTTATTTTCAAGTATGGACCATAAACGCACCATCAACATCCTAAATTGGAATGCTTGTTCCATCCGGAACAAAACCGTAGAGCTCGGTGACCTCCTTAACAGGAAGGCCATCGACATCGCCATCGTCACCGAGACACATCTCAAGCCGGAACTCAACGTTTTCATCCCAGGATATCGAATTGTGCGACTTGATCGTAGCGGCTCTAGTGGAGGAGGAGTAGAGAATAAGGTCTTCCAAATTCTTAAACTTGAAAAATGCAATTGTTGATCCCTAGAAATCGCATATTTTTTAATAGAGCTATTCCAGTAATTCTGATTAAATAGCAGACAACTTTAACATAAACCAAGCTTGCTAATGAGGATTAATAGATGATATTTGAGAAAGATTTTCCAATCACTCTCTTTGCTGGCATTTTAAAATAATTTGCCTCTGCTCAGTAGAAAAAAAAACGAAAACCCTAGAGCAAATACACACCTCTGTGTATGTAGCCCTCTTCATGTTGCACATAAAATTTCCCAGCATCGGAAATGTGACATGTACTGGCCACTCCATAGACCATAAATATTTGCATAACATGTCCACAGCGCCTCTGTCGTGACAGTTCATTCCAGCATAACTCAAACTCACCGACGGACGCTTGGGTGCATTGGAGGCAACTACTGTCTGCCAACCACGGTGACACACCGGATGGACGACGGCCGAATCCAGAAGCCCACAAAGATGGTAGGTAAGTATGCAAAAACAGCCGGACCCATACGCAACATCTCACGAGAATTTATCTCATGTTTCAATTTTATAGATCTATTCTCCTGATGATGGAGCAATTGATGGCCCCATATGTGCAATTTGAATAGCCCTCGGTACATGTCTCGCACATTTCACAACCGCAGCCTTGCTCGCGCAGTGCTCTTGACCTGGCTGAGCGGGAATCCAAGGGGGTAATTTTATTGTCGACTTCATTGTTTCGCTTTGCATAAATTTTCGTTGATCTATGAGTTTATCGACACTTTTCTCCATCTCGGTTAACCAATATGGGTCTGCTCTCGTGGTCATCTTCATGATGGTCATTTGAATAACTCGCCCGCGTCAAGCTGGCCAGCACCGCGCACGTTGGGAATGGGATTTATCTGATTTATCACCTGTTGGGTGAGATAGCGCGTCTTTCGCTGATTGACGATAAATATCGCAGCTTGACACTCTATGGGTATTGGGAATTGTATTTTTTCGTGGCAGTCAGTCAGCCAGCCAGCCAGTCCTGTCCGCTTCAGGGCTAGAAACTGTAACATCAGTTCTGCTGAAGAAGTTCAACTCACGGGTTAATCGTCGTGGTCCCTCCGGAGCCCAAGTATGCAAATCAGTCCGACTAGAACTTCATGATCTGGAATCAGGGATGTGCCTAGGGTTTGCTTCCTTTAGCACTGATCTAATGAGTTTTCACTTCGGAGGGTTGGGCATGCCGTTGCAACGAAACCGACCTGGCTGTGGGAACGATCGGTCTTCGACTGAGTTCGAATGCTTTTGTTGCCGTTTGCAATGCAGATTTCGTGGCATATTTGCATGTTTCGATGAATAATAAAATACATTCTCCAACATTGTTTCCGTGTAAATTAAAGCATTGATGGTTGTCGTCGTTTTGTACGTTCGAAGGTTATGCTCACGCGCTGCCAGCAGTTTGGCCGAGCTCGAACATTACCGGGCGATGGGTGTCTTCTCCAACCATGCGCTACTACTTCTTATTCTTCTTATTCTTCGTGGACTTAGGTTTTGTTCCCAAAGATGTTGGTGCATTCTAAGATTAAACGGAAGAAGGTGAGAGAGAAGCCCTTACGATGGGTATCATGTCATGCTGTATGCGGCCGGGGCTTGCAAAATCGAGGACAAAACTTGATTCAGTTTCGTTATCGTGACTGCTATCTGCACGAATTTCGAAGGTTATGTTGGCTTGCAGGCTGCGGTGAGATATGTGTATGTTTGGCTAAATGTTGCACTCGTTCGCTGGAATTTCGAGGAAGGTGTTTTTCTAATGCAGTGGAATCGGCAGAGTGTAGGATTTTTTTAGTATTGTGACCTTTTTATGTTCAATAAAATAAACATCTTTCGGTTGTGTTTGGTGAGATCTTTGTTTTGGTCGAAAGGCAAGAAAGGTCTCTTGGATGGAATAAATCACAACTGTTACTTTAATTAGATTATCGTTTTGTTATCACACTGTTATTTTTAACTAGGAGTTTTCAATAAATATTAAATAGATTTTGTGAATGAACGTGAAACATTTTTGGGACCTTCTTGGGATGCACCACAAGCTGTGTTTACTGTTTTCTTTACATGGGCTTGTTAATGTTTTTTTGATGATGATATATTCCTTATTTAGAAGATATGTTTTGGTTTCCAGACATCCCATATAACACAACTTCTTACGAAAAGTTAGAAAAATCATCTCTAAGCGCAACCTCGTGTATTTTTGTATTAAATATAATTTATCACTCATCACTTATCACTTAAATCATTAATATCACCAAAACAACGCAATAAATAGATGGTTTTGTCGGAACCAAGAAGTTGGAAAAACAAGAAGTTTTTGAAACACTAATTTAATGCCGCTGCACGCATTAGTATCACATCATGTTACATATAAGGTACTACATGTTTCATTTTAAAATGTTTGAAGTTGTGATGTTGAATGTCATAATTTGATATTATTATTATTTTTATTTATTTTTGACACTTTACCACTGCTTTGGCATTCGTGTCATTTTTTTGTAATTTACAACTAAATACTTTTGTATAAATTGATTTCTTTTATGAACTTAATTACTGCTATTTCTCTACTATTATTGTTGCTAAGTATATCTGCAAGGGTTCCTCTGATCCTGCAGTTTCTTTGAGCGCCAGTGAATCCTATACAGTCCATTAAAATGTGTTTAACTGTGAGATGCATTCCGCAGATTGTGCAAGTTGGTTTATTATTGTTCTCCAATAGGTACGAATGAGTCAGACGGGTGTGTCCGATTCGTAACCTTGTCAGAACTCGTTGCTCAGAGGCATTAATTCTTTCACAAAAATTGACTGCACAAGGTTTTATTCGTCGTAAAAGTGCATGCGACTGTTTCCAGTTGTTTTCCCATGCGCACCATATCCGGTTTTTAACAAATCGTATGGCATCCTGCGCCGGGACAGCTATATCAATTGGTGGTTCACGGCGCGCTTCATTTGCTAGTCTATCCGCTTCTTCATTTCCAGGAATTCCCGCGTGTCCTGGAACCCAGCTGAATACTATTCTTTTTTCCTGAACATCACGTTCTACAGCCTGAATCCATGGATGAGTTGATCGTCCTTTTCGGATAGCGTCTAGGCAACTAGCCGAATCGGTTTTTATGATAATAGGTTCATTAAGGGGTGTTTCTTCTGCAGCTTTTTTCAAGGCAAAGGCTTCCGCTGAAAAAACGCTACAAATTCCAGGCAGACAAACCTGGAGCTTGGAGGTTTCGGACACTATCCCTGCACCCACCTTATCAAGGTCTTTGGAGCCATCAGTGTAGATTTTGTTGTATGCTGTGTACTTAGTAGTCATAAGCTCGATGAATCTGGGGCCTACTATTTTGCTGGCAGTACCTGCTCTGATGCTATTTTTTAAAGTGTCGTCAACGTGAATCGTTGGAGCATACCATTTTCGGTTGGTTAGCCTTATAATGGGGCTGATGGTTGGAATTGACAATCCTGTAGCTTCTTGGAATAGAAATCTGGCACGTTTAACTACAGGGAGTTGTGATGCTAAATCATTTTTTTCCATCAAACGTATTGCTAAACTGGCAATACGTTGAATGATTTTCTGGCGAAAAGGTATACTGTTTGCTTCCACCAAAATAGAACTTATAGGGCTAGTGCGGAAGGCCCCTGAAGCTTGGCGAATAACTTCATTGTAAGTTGGAGATAAAGTGCGTTCCAAGGCGTCCAAACTTCGACTGGTTAATCCAATTCCATATTTTAACTTAGAGACCACAAGAGCTTCGCCAACAGAACAAATCTTCTTTCGGCTACTCCTCGCTAGGCGGCATCCCAGTAGACGTAGAATGTTTAGTCGTTGAGTGCAGTTTTGTTTAACTTCCGCAAATTGCTGTAGGAAGTTAAGTTTTGAGTCAAACAGTACACCAAGTATTTTCATTTTTCGAACTCGAGGAATTGGAGTGCCGTTGACCTTGATGGTACGGCCTCGCTTGCGGTGGGTAGATCCACAGATGTGAAGGAGTTTAGATTTCGTGGGGGCTATGGTGAATCCTACGCTTGCAGTCCAATTTGTAACTGCGTTCACTGCACTTCTAAGCTTTTGACGTACTTCACCAGAATGTTTTCCTTTTGCAATTAAGATCACATCGTCAGCGTAGACCAAGATATGGACATCTGGTGGGATTTTTCCAAAGATTGGTTGCATTGCAACTAAGAATAACGTAACAGATAAGATGGATCCCTGTGGGACTCCATTTTCTGCCACACGAATGTCAGATAACTGCCCATTTGCTGCAACACGAAAAGTTCTATTGCTTAGAAAGCTGGTTATCATATTCAGCATTCGACCGCGTATTCTCCATTTTTCTAATGTTTTGAGGATTTCAGGTCGCCACGTCGTGTCATATGCTTTAGATATGTCTAGTGACTGTGCGAAACTTTTCCGTGTAGTTAGCATCAGACGATTTTCTTTGGTACTCGTCAGCGAATGCATCTGCTACTTTTTTAGGGTCGTTTGTGAATCCATCTGGTAATTTGAGAGTAACTATATTTCTTTTCCTTTTACCTTTTAGTTGATTGATTTTGGACCAAACTTCACTACTAGAGCTGTTAGGATTAATGGAATCCACAAAGTTTTCCCAGCTTGCCTGATTTGCTTCGCGAATTAGATTGCGACATTTAGATCGTGTTGCTTGAAACTCCTTTGAAGCTGCATTTTTACGAGGATCGCCCTTGGCAAGGCGGCGTAATGTCCGGAGACATTTTCTCCGTTCTCTGACAGCTTGAGCTACCTCTGGGTTCCACCAAGGAACAGATTTTGCTCCTATTTTTCCGGTGGTCATTGGTATGGTCGATTCAGCTGCAGCAATAATACAGTGTGAGAATTCGCCTGCCGTAAGGGTTTGTCCTGGGCGTAAAGACTCACTAGTAATTTCTTCATACCGTTGCCAGTCCGCATCGGTGTAAATCCATTTTTTCCTAACCCTGCCCTCAGTCGAGTAACCAGGGATGACAATTAAAATTGGAAAGTGATCACTACCACCACAGTCAGGAATTGTTTCCCAAGTAAACTTATTAGCAATGGAGGCAGAGCATATCGAGACATCTAAAGCTTGCGTATTCCCCGATGCGGGGTCAACCCGTGTATGCGACCCGCTGTTTAAGACAACCATATTGTGGTCAACCACAGTTTCTATAATTTGGTTGCCCCTCTTGAGTGCCGGGTTGTGTTTATTCGTAAACCAACTACCCCAAGCAGCGTGATGTGCATTTAAGTCCCCTAGCACCATTATGGGTGTTGGGAGTTCCTCAATTAGGTTGCGTAGTTTGTCGTCAGCATCTCTATCATTTGGCGATAAATATAATGACACCACTGTCATCTCCACGGGCGTGAAGATTCTGACTGCCACTGCTTGAACATTGGTTTGAAGTTTAATCCTTTCAAATGGTGTCATGTCGTTCACTGCTAAGCCGGCACCTTGTCTCCCATGGGTTGAACCAGGGCTAAGTAGGAGCTGGTAGTTTTTTCCAAGATAGTTGGTTGGCATTTTGCTTGCTGCAGCGTTGGTTTCCTGCAGACATACTATCGTTGGCTGGTACTTGGTGATTAGGATTTGCAGATCGTCACGGTGTGCGCGTAATCCACTTATGTTCCACTGTATGGCGAAGGTATGATGGTTTGTCGCAGAGTTATGGCTGAGCGACACGACACTGGACGTCTCCGTAACTGATTCATTTGGATTTATATTGATGGTGGTTTGCATGTTACCAGGTGATGCAGGAACTAGAAGAGGTTGGATGGATGACGGCGATACCACTGATCTTGATCGGGAATTTATAAGGATACTTGCCTGTGATGAAAGGCAATCCACGTCAGCTGCTGCCAGAGGCTCTTCGGGTAGACCCGGAACATCTTTGGTCAGGGCTGACGTGGGAGGCCTCGCGCTTGGCGAATCATGGTGTGGTTGATGTGTATTGTCGCACATGCAAGATTGTTGGTGATACAGAACATCCCATAGCGCTGCGTCTGGTGTTTTAGCATGATGTTCACATTTTTCCAGAACTCCTTGCTTGATTGGATGATGCACTGTAATAGTGGGAAAATACTTCGGAGATACAACTGAGGCTGGTTGGAAACGAATCGATGTACTTGCCTGTAAGAATAGGCGGCCCACGTCAGCTGCCGCCAGAGGCTCTTCGAGTAAACCCGGGACATCCCTGGTCAGGGCTGACGTGGGAGGCCTCGCGCTTGGTGCGTCTTTATATAATTGATGTGTTTTTTTTGTTTCGGCTTTTACTGGTGCTGGGTATCTGTATTTGTTGGTAAAGTTGATCGTACAGAGCAGAGTTACACGTTACTTCCGATGGTAATGGTGGAGTTTCATTATTGGTTGAACCCAAAAAGTCTTTGCCATACCACCAGGTATACATTTCCACATTTGCGAGAGGTGAAAATACTTTTTTCTCTTTTTTGCCTTGCCGCATATCTGCGTTAGGCGTCGATGTCGTTGTTGATGGGTAGAATTCAATAGTATAAGTTGTGTTGATGCTGGTTAGTCTAGTTGATTTTCTGGTGTGATGTTTAAAATTGCTGTCGTTGGTTTTATTTCGATTTCCATACTTGTAGTCATTTTGCGTGTCAGAGTCGTCGTTCTTTTTGTTGCTGTCTAGGTTTCCATATATCATGTCCAGATTCATTGCCAGGTCAGGGGTAGTGTTGTTGCATTGTTGGTCTATTATTTTCTTTTAGAGTGGCGTTGTTTACTAGAGTCCGATAACGTGATTCCTTTCTTTCGCTCTGGTGAGTCGGGCAGGTCGCCTTTTTTGTTTTCGTTGCCCTTTCGTTTGTTGGCTCTTGATATGTCCAGGTCCATTCTTTCGACTTCATTTTCATTCGTTCGATGATCGGTTTTTTTTAGACTTCTGGTGTTAATCTTTTCATAGCCGATATTAAATGATTGCTGCTGTTGCTGTGCTGCTGTTAGCGGTGCCACACTACGAATTGCTTTGTTTGTGGATGGTTCGTGACTTGAGATTGAAATATTTTCCATTGTTTCATTTCCCGATGCGGATGAGGCTCTTGATCGTGTTGGAGTTCGTATGTTACTGGTTATTTGGGTTTTTAGCGCTGAGATCATTTCCTTCAAAGTCTCAATTTCTTTTCGAAGAAGTTCGATGGTACGACCCTTTTCGTCATTTTGCGAGCAGAGCCTTGATTTCACCGCACTGGAATATGTTGGCCTTTGGTGTGTCAATCGAAATTCTGATCTAGCTTCGGCATATGTCAGTCCACGATCTGTCTTCAAGCGTATAATTGCTTCTTCCTCGCGATATACTGGGCACTCTTTGGATGTTGGGGAATGACCACCCTTGCAGTTATTACAAAAGGCTGGTGCCTGGCATGAGTTGCCTTCGGTCATTTCGTGTATTCCAGAGCAATTTAAGCAAACAAGTTGATATTTAGTCTGGTCACAGCGCTTCTTTGAATGTCCATAATTAGCGCAACGGTAACACAGCATCGGCGATGCATAATATTGGCGAACACTGATGCGTAGCAATCCAAAATACATAAACCCCGGCAGAACAGATCTTTGTATAGTGATTACTAGCAGTGGCGTGTTCACCAAGTTGTCTCCACGTCGTTTTTTAATTCGGCGAACTCCACATACACCTTGATTTTTTAGATTTTCTAGAATGTACTCCTCAGTTTTATCAATAGTATCTAGATCATATAGTACACCTTGGATGACGTTCAACGTAGGATGGTCAATAATTTCCACTGGAGTGCGATCGGAGAGCTCGCGAATCTGCTTCAACTTTTCACAAATTGATTTAGATTTTGTGCGGAGTATATAACGACTACCCCGGGCTTCCTTAGATGCGTGAACTTTTCTTGCATCATTTACACCTAGTGCCATTATCACGGCATTGGCGATCACAAAAGGGTCTGATGGTAAACGTAGTTCAGCTTCAGGTTCGGTTTCGCCTTTGTTGTTTTTCGTTGTGCGGACCTTCATCTGCAGTGCGATGGTTTGACTTAGTTCATCTTCATGAAGCATCCATCCGGGGCATCTGCCACCATCAGGCGGATCGCCTGTGGGCGCACTTCGGCCGGCCATGGGGCCGGGTTTTCCAATTTAGGGAAACACTCTCAGTAGTAATACTATAAAACCACAAGATACACGGGTTTTCAGCTAGTCAAAGAACCTAGCTAGCCACTGACAACAGTCGATATGTTGATGAAAACTGACAAGTTCGTAACACTGTAACTTCGGTTCAAAACTACTATATAACACTAAATTCACACTCTACAGGTGTGAATGTTCACCTGAGAGTTTTTGTACGAAGGGATTAAACCGTGATAAGACGATAATCCAGTATTATTCACAGCGCAAAAAGAACAGCCAGTGTTGTTTCGTATAGTGATAATTTGCGACTGGATAATTTGATATGTATTTTTGAAATATTTTGTCAAAACATAAGGTTTATTCTAGAAAATTCGTGATAAATCCTATGTCACGGAAAAGTGTGCGGAAAAATGTAGATATAACAAACACACTATGGCGCACATAGCACTACTTGATGAGTCCTGAAGACCGTCCATAAATAACGCCACGCTGTCAGGAGACATCTAAATTCCACGTGGATAGTTTAGAAGGATGGTTTCCAGAAATTTCCAGAATCCATTTGGGAGGTTGTCCATTTGGGTATATTTCTCTTTTGTAGCTTGTGCTAACGTAAGAACTCAGTACACACGACAGACGTGTTCTAATATACGCCGAGAGGAGTAAAACAATATTCTACTGGGATTCTATTTCCGTCAGATGAAAGAGAGAGGAAATTATTGGAGCATCGTCTTCATTCATCAGAGGGTGGTCAGAAGTGGCGATGTAAATTGATTCCCACGCGTTCAGTTGTGAGGTTTTCCTTACATTTTTAGCTAATTTTGCCTGAGTTTTAACTAATTTTAATTTTGAGAACACAATAAGGATACTTGTTGTAGTATTGTACATCGCAACAAGTCGGACATCGTTCTGTAGATTGTCAACATCTAGCATGAAACCGGTCGACTAAAAAGGTAAATATAAACCCCCTATTACATTTTGTAAGAACAATAAGTGAAGTCAAGTTCTTCGTTTTTTTTAAATCGTTTAGTTCTATGGCTATAGACTTGTATGGATTAAGAAATTTGTCAGTAAGGGTTAATTAGTATCTTTAGATTTTATTCGAAAAGCTACTTTAAAATGAGCTTGAAATGGAAATGAAAACACGTGACGCTATATGAAGTAGGATAGGGAACGGCCTAAGCAGGGGTTACTGTTTTAATCAGTTGAAAGTAAATAGGACTGAACTGCCCTGGGATGCATAGTTGACGTAACCACCATCGGTATGGTTGTTGAGAAAACGCGTGTGTCCAGGTTTTAGCTGAATTGCAATGTATACCAACAATTATGGACAAATGTTCTGTCCATTTCATGAAGTTTTACTAGTTAAAGAGGGCCAGCAAGATACTAAAAATAGTCGTAATTTTGCTCTCACCGATTGGCTTCACGAATACCAACGAAAAGTTTCAACTAGCATAGCTCCCATTTGATTTTGACGATACCTACCATCGGACTTATCAGTCCTGAAAATGTTCGACTCTTTCAAAGAGCACCAGTTGGCGAAAAAAAAGCAAGAATGTTGCAGTTACGGTTTCTAATGTAAGTTGTTGAGAGACCTGAACATAAAATTTACCCAACTGCGGCATGAAGCGTGCGAATGTTGTCAAGCCCATCGTGTTCATGAAGAGCAGACAGGGCACTCTGCTAAAGCTGATGATAATGATCAGGGAGTATCAACAACGAACGAAGTTCAATGCAAATTGTGTTTGAGTTGGAAGGATCACGTATCACGAGCGATTGCTGGGCGAGATATGATATGATAGCGATCGATCAAATGCAAAAATCAACAATCCGGTTTTCTCTGATGATGTTGTTTTGAGAAGGAACTACTTCTATTCAATTTTCACCGCCTGCCGTGAGCTAACGGAACTATCAATACTTTCTTTTAACAACTTTGTTCTAGCAAAAATTGCAGTCTACTCCTAGAGCCTCATGGTGATGAGAAATTATTTCATTCTCAAAACAACATCATCACAGATCATTATCACGCGTATGGGAGAATACAAGGAAAGACTATATCAGTGCGGTTTTCTCTGTTAATCTTTAAAAGGTAACCTTTTATGTGTATCAGTCGTTGTGAATTACTTATATCTCATTTTATGACTGGAGGTAGTCTAGCTTCCACGAATGGAATCATTCAAAGAAGTTATTTTTTGCAAAAGAATCGTAACATTTCATTCATCGGAACATTTGATCCCCTTGGAGGCTCTATAAATGGACCCATTTATACCTAGCTTATCACATTGCCAGCGTTTTTTTGATACATTTTTCTCTTCTCTTGACTCAAACGCCGTCATTACTTTGTGGCTGTACAATTGTTCAGGACAAAACAAAAATTGGGATTTGATGGTGCTGTTGGCTTTACTCATCAATTCACCTATGATTGAAACTGCTCAAATTAAATTGAAGTACCTTGAGCCTGGGCATACTTATATTTCAGCGGATTCATCTTGTGAATCGGTTGAGCGCACGATGAGAAACATTCCTCGAAAAGAAAGAAGGCCGTGATGGTGTTATGGCGATCTTATAATTACTTACTCGGAAAGCTGTGAGCTTTCGGAATGTGTACAATAAATGATGACGTCAATTTCAACACCCACCTGCTAGTTCCTTATGCAATTTTTCTACCTGTAAATTATACATCAGAATTCCAGACTCATCTCTTTTTAATTTCTCGCTAAGGAAAAAAATCCATCAATTCTATCTCATTTTCAACTCCAGATGTCTACGAAGGCTGTATGAGGGATACAGTATCCCCACTGATCGTAAGGAGCCGGCCAGGTGTTTACCATAGGTCGATAGATGGCAAGTATGTATGTAATCTCTAATGTGCTTTCCCTGGTGCATTCAACTTCGCCCACAGCCACCCGTGATGTGTACGGTCAGCTATGCATACACAGAAAGAAATAATTAAAATATTAAAATAATTAAAAATTCCCTTCGTTTATTTCCAAGCCAAAAGAGGCATAAACAGCGAAATTATTTGCAATCTTTCATACAACAGGCTGGATTCAGGCGTTATTTGGCTTGAGTTTACATGAAATATCCCATTATTTAATGCCAAATCTAGCATTCCCTTTATGTGCATTAGATAACGCAGAAAATTCAATGTTTCTTTTGATCTGTGTAGCTATGGGTCAACATATATGTAGAGAGACGTCATTCATGCGACCAAATGGTGCTTACGCCAAACCGTTCTTTTCAATTTATCTCACAATTTTTCGAAGATACTTTTTATGTAGAAGGAGATGTTCGCTCATCACCATGAGGCACCAAGAGTGAACTGGTCCCAACCAGTATAATTAATGGTTACCACCATTTATGGTTTTACATACATTAATTGTTATGTTATATATTCTCCGTGCGAGGAGTAGCGATTATGATGTAGAAGGAGATGTTCGCTCATCGTCATCGAACAACAATGTTTTTTTTTGGCTAGAATGGCTAGACCAGTATCGCATCGCTTCACGGTGTTTCTCTCCGAGGTCTCTACGTTGGAGACGACGAGAAAAACTTTAGTGATCGTCAGTCGGTGCGAATCAAAACAAACCCAAAAAAGGAGAGAGTTCCTCTCCCATGTGCGCATCAGTAAACAGAGTGCACACAATAGATCGCTAGAATAACTATACAAGCCACAGTGGTACATGAGCGTCTTCCAACCGGACATTTTTGCCTGTTGAAGTGGCGGACTTAGTCCGTGCTTCAACCTACCCCGCAGTGGGATGTTAGGCAAAAATGTCGTTGGTTCGAGTACCACTGTACACATGCCCTTTTCGCTCAATTTTCCTAAAAGCATCTGCTATATTTCCAAGCCTGCCGCACACTAGCGGAACTATCAAAACTTTCTCTTCATATCTTTCATTCTAGCCAAAGAAACATTGTTGTTCACTCTTGGTGCCTCATGATGATGAGCGAACATCTCCTTCTACATCATAATCGTTACTCCTCGCACGGAGAATATATAACATAACAATTAATGTGTACTTTTTATGTTTTTACTTGGAGGCAGTGTATTTAGCCTATAATAGGAATGCAAAAAAAAACAGAAAAGTGAATTTTGGTCGTCTTGGCTCTTACGTCAAGTATGCATGTGTTCAGGGCAGTGAAACTCCTACATTTTTTAAATTATTTCACTTTTTATGATACGAACATACGCTCTTTCTATCGGGCTTATGATTCGATGCATCAATAATGATTGATTACCATTTTATTACTGTCATTTTGAAGATTTAAAATATATCGTCTAGAAAACCATCAGTTTCTTACCTCTTGAAGAAGTTCGTTCAAAATTTACTACTGTTTATTTTGCATTTATCACCACAACTCCTATCGACCCATCGCGATGTTATCCTGTATTCGAAAGTTGTTGGAGAAAATGATCCTCTTCCGTCTGGACAAATGGGTTGAGACGAACAACCTGCTTTCAGATACTCAATATGGTTTCCGTAGGGGTAAGGGAACGAACGACTGACTCGCGTTGCTTTCCACGGATATTCAGTTAGCTTTTACTAAAAAAGAGCGCGTGGCTTCTGTATTCTTGGATATCAAGGGGGCTTTTGATTCAGTATCTGTTCAAGTTCTTTCAGATAAACTCCACGATTATGGCTTTTCTCCATTAATGAATAATTTTTTGTACAATGTGCTGTCAGAGAAACATATGAGCTTCTCTCATGGAACCTCTACAGCTTCCCGATTTAGCTACATGGGTCTCCCCCAGGGATCATGTTTGAGCCCCCTTTTGTATAATTTTTATGTCAAAGACATTGACGGTTGTCTAGGTGACAACTGTACGTTGAGACAAGTTGCAGATGACGGCATAGTGTCTGTCACGAGACCCAATGCGGTCGATCTGCAAGGACCCTTAGACCTTAGACCTTAGACATTTTTTTTGCATGGGTCCTAGAGCTAGGTATCGAATTATCTGCGGAGAAAACTGAGTTGATGGTTTTTTTTTCTAGAAAACATAACCTTGCACAACCGAAACTTCAAAGTTGGGGTACACCGATAACTCATTCGATGTCATCTGGAGTACATGAAACTCAGCCTTAGATTGTAGTTTGTATAACCTGTATGTTTACTATAAGTTTTTTTTATCTGTGCATGTGTTTATTTTTTTTTTTCTCAAAAATGTTTAAGTCAAAAGAAAACCATAAATTGTATAGTTAGTTAGTAGTTAATTTAGAATTTAAAATAATGTGTAATGTAAACCATACTTTGAATTCCCGCCCAGCTTCTCATCCCTTAAATTGTAGTTCCTATTAACCTCGAGACGGCCGCGAGTGATCGATTCTATCCCTCTAACTTTAGTTTTAAGATAAATGATGCATGAAAATATAAAAATTTCGGCTCTGTAAAGTTGATTCGATTGAGCCTGCAAATAAATGATTTATAAAAAAAGGCACAATTATATTAAAGTGGCAAAGTTATATTAAAGTGAAAAATATTCTGAAGGCACAGTTATATTAAAGTGAAAAATATTTTGCCCATTACTATTTTTCATCGATGTACTGTAATATTTCTTGAGCAGAATGGCAACTGAAGGAAGTAAATCTTTGCTCAGGTTATTTTTAATGTTGCTTTATATGGTAGAGTCTGCCAAATGTCGGGTTGAGATCGTATTGATTAACAACTATGTCGACATCAAAGAGCATGAGCATGATTGACCGCCCGAGGTTGCTACTCCGCTGTTATTACACAGAGAACCAACAGATGATGCTTGGAACTAACATACATCTTCAATGTGTAAAAACTGGTGATCCCAAATAATGCCAATAATGCTGAATAGCCGATTTTGACCGGTTTCACCCAACAGTAAGGAAACTCTTGGGGCCACTCACAGAGTGGGATAGTAGTTTTTATATGGAAAACAAGGTTATTCATCTCTCAGCCAACTTGGACAGATCTACACCAAAAGTACGGATGCCGCTGGAGTCACTCACAAAATGGGACACCGGTTTATTTATTCCAAGATAGGGTGGCCCGACGGGCATGGCGAACGAATAATTTCGATCACCTACCTCACCGACCTATCTTACCCGGCAAAGCAAGAGTTCTTAAAGGGCGAACACGAAATTATTGCGACACCGAAAATGTCATGCCAATTTTCTTATAATGTTTAGAATCAAACCAAAATTTTAGGGTAGTTTATACATATATTTACTTCAAAAATCAAACGAAAAATTAATCGATGGAGCCTTGAGTTTAAAATTGAACGCATTTTCGCTTGACGCCCTCCATCAAAGTCTTTACAGTGTCATCCGGTACCAGTTTCTCATTTTTTTTTTCCATTTTCTTAACATGTCCTTCTCGTCTTTGACTGTCTTCTTGCTCTTCCAAAGTTCCCGCTTCATCATTGACCAGTACTGCTCCACCGGGCGCAGCTCCGGACAGTTTGGCGGATTCATGTATTTTGGAACAAAATGGACAGAATTGGCCTCATACCACTCCAGGACACTTTTAGAATAGTGGCATGATGCCAAAACTGGCCAAAATAGCGGAGCTTCGTCGTGCTGCTGCAAGAACGGCAAAAGGCGCTTCTCGAGGCACTCAGATTTGTAGATCTCGCCTTTTACTGTGCCCTTTGTCACGAAAGGCTCACTCCTCAGTCCGCAAGAGCAGATGGCCTGCCAAATGAGATATTTGGAGGCGAGATTCGACATTTTCTTCTTTTTAAATTTGTCGTCCACATAGAACTTGCTCTTGCCGGTGAAAAAGTCCAACCCCGGAATTTGCTTAAAATCGTCTTTTATATACGTTTCGTCGTCTATCACACAGCAGCCATATTTTGTCAGCATCTTCTCGTAGAGCTTCCGTGCCCGAGTTTTAGCCGTCGATTGTTGCCGCTCATCGCGGTTTGGGAAGTTCTGTACCTTGTATGTATGTAGTCCAGCTCTCTTCTTTGCATTCTGGACGTAGCTCTGCGACATGCCGATCTTTTTAGCCAAATCACGGCTTGAGACGTTGGGATTTGCTTTAATCATCCGCTTCACCTTTCCCTCCGTCTTTTTGTTCTCCGGTCCCGGTTTTCTTCCAGCTCCTTTGCCGTGGTCCAACGTCAACCGCTCCTGGAACCCCTTCAACACTCTGGAGACGGTTGAATGGTGAATGTTCAACATTTTTCCCAACTGCCGGTGCGTCAGGTCAGGAAATTCCAGGTGCTTGGAAAGAATTTGTTCTCTCGACTCGCGTTGGTTCACCTCCATTTTCGTTGAATCAAAAAACACGACTTCGAGTTTGACAGCATGTAAACAATACACATCAATGAGAAAGTGTGCAAAATTTGGTTGATTTTTGTCCAATGGTGAAAAAGTTATGCCCTGTTGAATGTGGCGCAATAATTTCGTGTTCGCCCTTTATACTAACTCGATCACTCGCGCAACGAGCAAAAGTCAACCGAAACAATACACAAAACGCCCGATAACAAAATATTGTGGAACAAAGTATTGACACAACCCATTCAACCGATTCAACCGATGGTCGACGTAAACCTATTAAAAAAACTAATAAAATAGAAACAATGGTTAACAATTACCTGTCTAGCTACACGGCCTTAAGAGCACTTACCATCCTCAGGATTTTTCGTTTAACGTTTCCTCCTTCAAACTTCGTATACTTATTGGAGTGAACCATCACACAATTTTTGCACAAATTTTACGCTTCGCATTATTAATGGTAATATTTAATATTTCAGTATTTCTCAAATAATCTACTTTACGAATTAAAAATAACACGCAGTCCAAAACCAAACTCGAGTTTTTGAACGCGATCTTTGTGTTTATCATTGTAGTGATAAACACGAAGATGATGTATACAAAGTGAGGCGCGTTCCTTACTAGTTCGACAACTATGTCGACATCAAAGAAGCACGAAACTCTGGAGAAATATTTCAATCGTGTGTACACGGAATTGAAAAACTACCTAAAATTAGCTTCTTTTAATGCAACCGAAAACTATAGTTCAATAAGGAAAATTTAGGTAGTTTTAGGTTATCCTAAATTTAGGTTAACGGGGGTAAACTATCAAGAAGGTTAATTGAAACAAGCCTAAAAAAGCCAGCGGTGGGTAAAATTAACTTACTAGGTGGTAAATAATATCTACTTGAACAAGGCAAACATTGGGTAAATTTATTGCTGTTTCCCTGCAATTTGTGTGACTCTAACGAACTTCCTTCGACGTTAGGTTTAACGTTTAGTTTAAAAGAAAAATCGGTTTTTGGTAAACGGATTTACCAGCGTTCAACCGCCGACGCAAAACATGGAATTTCCAAAAAATCTCGCGACAATGTCGAATCTGCTTTTGTAAACTAACACTTCATTCGCCACTAAGCATAGTTTCAAAAATTAACATTACAAACAAGTAGAGGAATGATTTTTCTTTGATTTAGTAAATTGTGTTCTCGGTATTGAGCTAAATTTCACAGAAAATCAACGATTGAAATGTTAGCAGATTTAGATTCCTTCTGAAGTACTCACATTTATCACCCTTACTGCCGCCGCCAAGCGAAATCCTGCGTCCTCCAGGAAACACACAACCCACCTCTACTCCATTGCATTTTGTCGTTTCAAATTGGCCGTCATGGAAACAAGTGGCTTTGAAAAATGTTTTCACCCACCGCGTAGTTGTTCATACTCTACACAAGCGAAAAAGTTATTTTTACCAACTTGTAGGTGCATTACTCAATTAAATTGCATTACTTGACCGTTGAGTTAAAATGAACTAACAGTGTACAACGATTCTACCAAAAAAAGGAAAGGTCCATTAATTATGTCACGCAGTAAGGGGAGGTTGGTAAAACGTGACAATCCATGCACGGAGGGTTATAAAAAGTCACTTTTTGCGTGACATAATTTATGGAAGTCCCCTATACTATAAGGGCATCTTCAACGGCGGTCAAAATCGTGGTTTGGATTTACTTTTTTAGATCAAACGCAAAAACATCGCTGCACCGGTGTTGTAAATTTTGTGTTATACCGGATCTATTTTGCATAATTTTAAAACTGGTATATGTTTTGATCTATTCTTGTATCAATTTGGAACAAGAAAAATACCGTTCAAAAACACTACACGCTACTTGAGAATACCAATTATTGAGTAAAACTTCAGTTTTTACAGAACAAAAACTAAAATTTGTAATCTACCACGTTGTTTACTAAAGCAAACCCTCGCGCAAACCAACAAAACTGTGAATGCAGACCGATAGACCGATTGTCTGTTATTTTTTAAGTTGTTGGAGAGATAGTTCCGCTGTTTTTCGTTCCGGATAAGCACTGAGGCTGGTTGAGGTATATTTATGAGCCGAAAAGTGGCCGTGTTTGGGTGATACTGGAGCCGGAAAGAAAGTTTTGGTACTCACTCCGGATTCTCATAATTACCCCAAGTTGCTCCAGGTGCTAGTGAATTGCCTTTCCGTTTCATTCTTGAGTAACGCATGGTTGTCTACGTTTTTTTACAGATTCCTAATAGTATTTCTATTGCTTGGAAATGAAAAGTAATGAAGTCTTTAAAGTCAACAATCGGTTTATTGATGGATTGGTCATGGCTAGAATTCGCAAATAGTTCATCTAGATACATTTTTAAGAAGCCTGCCATATAGTAACTTACAGCAGGTTAACTGGAGATCATGATATTCCAGCTTATCTTCTGAGGGAGAGGATACATTTTACTATAGCAGTGTTGATAACATTTCTCGGGGAAAGCGATGATGTTTTGAAGATAGATGCAATTCGTATTTCGCAGAAGGGAAGTTCGAAAACTCATTGATTTTCCCAGAAATCGTTCAAAGATATATTATTTTATTCAATCCTACAGCTTTTGAACATGTGATGAACTTGACAAAATTTGATTAGGCATCTCAGAAGTAAAATAAACTTATTTCTTAGTTTTAAGATAATCATGAAGTTTTCGCACTCTCTTTTGAGAAGAGAATTGGTGAAATTTCAGAGAAGTTCACTGCCCTGGGATGCATAGTTGACGTAAGCGCCAAGACGACCAAAATTCACTTTTTTGTTTTTTTGCATTCTTTACCCTATAATACATTGCCTCGAAGTCAAAACAAAAAAAAGTTTCTTCGAAAAATTACGAGATAAATTGAAAAGAACGGTTTGGACGTCGCATGAATGACTCATCACATCTGTGGTGCAAGCGATTGAATGCACCCTTGATCTCTGACACATCGATCGTACGATCAGAGCTGTATCCCCGTACTGCTTTATAGGCATCTGAGTTGAAGTGGATAGAATTGACGACTTGGCGAAAGTGAAGGAATGAGCCTGGATTCTGATATATAATCAAACCACGGTATTAACATTACATGGAACTGCAAGTGGGTGCTGAAATTGACGTCATCATTTATTGTACACGGTCTGAAACAATCACTCTGGCCGTGATCCTTCCAACTAAACGCAACTCGCATTGAACTTCGGTCGTTGTTGATACTCCTGTCATTATCATCAGCTTTGCAGAGTACTGTCTGCTTTTGAATACGATGGGTGACAACATTCGCACTCTTCATGCCCCAGTTGGGTAAATTGGTTAGGATCTCAACGCCTTACAGTATGTAACTGCAGCATTCTTCTTTTTTCAACTGACGCTCTTGAAAAGTCGAACATTTTCTGACTGATAGTTCGATGGTAGATATCGTCGAATCAAATGGGAGCTTTGCTGGGTGAAACTTTCGTTGGTATTCGAAGTCAATCCAGAGCCTATGTACGACATATTTGAACAAGCAGCCTGATTTACGCCAAACATGAGAATAAACGTTCAGTAATATGCCTGTTTATTTGCATAAGTTGGCGTATGCGTTTTAAAGATGATAAAAAAATGAAACTATCCTAATTATCTTGCTGGCTCACTTTTATTAGTAAAACTTCATCAAATGGACAGAACATTTGTCTATAATTGTTGGTATATACTGCATTTCAGCTTAAACCCGGAAAAACGCGTTTCCTCAACAATCATACCGATGGTGGTTACGTCAACTATGCATCCCAGGGCAGTTCATTGAATTGGCGAAAATTCTAAACGTTTCTGGAAACTTAGTTAAATCTCCAAAGAGTTTGTTGATCATCTATGGAATAGTAATAACTTCCTGGAAATTACCGAAACTTTGAGAATTAGATTATGCTTCCCAAAAGTTATTTGGACCTTCAGTTGGGACATCTGTCATGATAAAAAGCAGAATATCACAAATATTCCAAAAATTGACAGGAGTTTGTTGATTTGCTAAGCTTTAAATAAGTTAATCGAATTGATGTGAATTAAATAGTATTTCCGAGATGTTGTTAACGAGCAAGTATTCCACGTTGTTTGTCAATGACGCACTACTGGCAGTAAAAATTACTTGATCAAACCAATTCAAGCAACAAATCTGAGATCTCTGATAAAAAAACTTCTGATATCTGATATTGAATGATTAACAGGATGACAGGTTTTGGCGGGTTTAACAACAAAAATACAACACTGGTGGGGGAAACGCGAAGTTGGTCTATTTTAGCTGGAAATCAAGACGTACCAAAAATAGACCACCGCTGAAAATGCCCTAACGCGTTGATTTAAATTTAAGTAGTTTACACTAAAATTTTCAGTACTTTTTATTTCCCATGTAGTACTCATTGGTTAATGAGGTGTTTACAGGTTGCAATGAGAAAGGTGTTTGTCGGTATTAGTAACGAAAAATATGTAAACAATCCATGATTTCGGATAGTGACGTAAAACTAAAACAAAAAAAGCGATTGATAACAGCGCAAGTTCAGTTTTTTCCGCATCCTTTCATCGCACAACAAGGCATTTTTTAGCAGAAACATTTTAAAAATTATTCCAAATACCGAAAATAAACATTCCGCCTTGTGATTTGCTGCTGCTGCAAATTGTTTTTGGAGATCTACGTCACGCATGTTTACAAACATCATCTCACTAGCACAACAACAGTATTTTGCATTACACTAACACAACTGCCACTTCTTCTCAACCTGTATAGATCTCATTGCTCATTAGTGCCTCGCAGCATAATCCAAAATTGTCGTCTAATTCCGTGCCTGGCTTACTCAAATGACCGCAAAATATAAGTTTTTCAAAAATGCCACGGAGTAAGCGCAAAGCAAGTCGGGAAAAAAATTATCCATAGATAATAATTATGGTGTCGGATCTATTTTCTAAAGGCTTAAACAATTAATTAACAACCGCTTGTTCCTTCAACTGAGGATGCGCAACATGTAAAAATCATGTTGTTTTGAGATACCGTGTGCAAAAGTTGTGTATGGAATATTCGTGCAAATGACAGCCGTTAAAAAAATAAATCAGACAAACATGTTTTGAGAAATATTTTTTTTTAAATCTAGCTGCATAATACCTATTCCATTATAATTGATTCGCCTTAAATATATTAAACACTTAAACTGTATCACGCAATCAAGCTTCGTCAGCATCGTCGTGTAAAACTGTCGCGATCATGATTTGGTCGACGTGTTTTGTTTATCGTTGCGATTTGGAGTCACCACTTTCTTGTAAGTCGACATTCCACCTCGTTTCTCAGTCTATCCACGGTTGAAGGCGCCACTTCCAGCCTCTTTGCGACATCTCGGTTAGGGTTTCGCTTGAAACAGCAGGCATCTCTTTTTGTCGTCGCACAGTGATTCCAAGGCGGAAAAAAAGTCGAAAAATCAACTTCTTCAATTTTCAAAAAATGTATTTTTCTTATGTTGTACACTATTTGAGATTTCTTTTTCCAAAATTTTATGAAGATTGGATAAACATTGTGCTCACTACAGTTTTTCAAAGTAATGGTCCTACATGGTCGTGGTATTTTTACTCCCATATAAAATGTATGGAGAATCGGAAAAAAACTTCAACTAAGTTTTCAAATGTGAGCACACATGCGCCACCTACACCACAATAGGCTTATTTTGAAGATGTTTTTACCAGCTTTCCGAAAATTTTTGTTTCATCTTGCGCAAACTTGCGCAAATACGGTTCTGGGAGGCAAGTGTCCTGGAATGTGTATGAAACCCTTGAAATTGGTAAATACATAAGTCTCATACTATATTACCACGGTCCTACCCTTTCTTCCAAGGAAGTTAAATCTTTAAAAGCAGACTTTTAATCCAAAGCCTGGAGAACAAAGTGTTATATACAACGAACTTAACTCGATGAACTGAATGTCTGTGTGTGTATGTGTGTAGGTAATGTATGTGTGTTACGAAACTTTTAATTCAGTTTTCCAAATAACTACTGAACCGAAACAACCACCAAATTAAAGGTACCGTAGTCCTATGTGTTGCTTTTGAATTTCTGGAATCGGTTTACTTGTTCCGGAGAGTGCCCCGGAGAAGCGGCCAATTCTAATTCGGCCTAAAATCAAAACTCATCATGCGGCACCTCAAATAACATGACAATTGAAAAATAAATACTCTGGTCATGATATCAAAGGTCCAGAACTACATTGGCCTCATCGGGTTGATGTTCCGGCTACTCCCGGGAAAGTGGCCAGATTCAGATTTGGATCAAAACCCATCATGTGACACATCAAATAACATGAGAACTCAAAAATAAGTGCAATGGTGATGATATCAAGTTTCCAGGACCATAATGACCACATCCGGATTCTATTTCCTTGTGCTCCAAGGAAAGTGTTAAAACGGTCAGATCTCATGGTAGGTGTATAAATTTAAGTTTTTTTAAAATAAATCTATATGCAATGTGAGAACGAGTTCATTGTAGTTACCAATTTGTGATTTAGACTGGTTACAGCATGGCCCTCCGGATCTTCCGGAATATGTGGAATATTTGAAGACTTTCGATCAAGAGTGACACGATTTTTCCCAGACATTTTTACAAACAAAAAACATAGATTGCTTAGAAAACCAGTCGCTGATGCAATTGGGATCCTTAAAAAGGAACGACACTGCATCCTGGCTCTTTGGAAAGATGCACTGCCACTTTGCATTTTCAAACAGATAAATTTCAGTTATTGTTGACAATTCATACGTTAAATTTATTTCACCATGTTTGCTGCGCCGTAGAAAGCATGCGGATGCAGTTTTGTTATTGTTTATCCTCCAGAAGTTTATATTTTAAACTAAAAAAATACAATCTTGACTAGATGAGTCGAATGGTATACATCACCCGATACTCCGGGACTCGAAGCTTTTGCAAGCGATCTATCTACCCTTTTTTTGTAAAAAAAAAGTAAAAAGAATGAACACATATTGAAATAAATCACAACAATCATTAAAATGACTCAACGTTAAATCTTCTGAATTTCCTGAATTGAATTTGACATGAAACTTGTACTCAACATTAAAATAATAAATAAACTGGGCATTTCTATAATTGATTTAAATAATAAGATTTATTTTTATATAAATACGATAAGAAAAATATATTTTCTTAATATCGTTATTTGGACCATTCACCAATTTCGCCAACATGGCGTAAGAGTAGTTTTGATTTTTACCATGCATGGGCAAAGTTTGGATGCGGTGCTTCTCTTGCTTCGACGACATTTTGATAACTTAAGTTCTAATCTCAAAATCAAAGTGAAAATATTGAGGCTACACGCCCCCACGGTCAAAATGAGGGGTGTGCATTTTTTTTAATGCACGATGAAAGGAAATGCGTCAAGTTTAAGTCAAACAAGTTTTGCTCGAAACACCCTTTAGCTTGTCGACAGAACATGCAAAAGGCTTCAACACAATTTTCCATCAAGCATGATGTACACACATGTTATGCTTAAACATTTTAAATACAAGATAATAACAACAGATGTTTTTAAAATATGGTTATACTACTCTTGTATGACTTTTTGCAATGAATTTCGAATTTTTACATATATTGTGGGTTTCATATATCTAATAAAAAACTAATTCTCAATATTGAATCAGCTTATCTCTCATACATTCAAGTAGAGCCCGCAAAGATAAATGTAATGTATGTTTCGATGTGTTATGTATATTTTTGTTGTTGACATTGTGGCAACTATTTTCCGCATGATCATATGAATACCGGAGGATTCCGTTGAAGCTCTTTTGACAACAAAAGTAACAGCTCTGTTAGAAAGTGAAATGCATTTACACAAATCTGAGATCTATTTTATACACAACAATATAAGAAAAACTGATCAAACCCACTTGATCAACAAAACGTGATTACAACATCTCTGCAACCCGACTGTGAGCCCGTGCTGTTTCTCGCTGCAACAAAATCAAATATAGTCAAATTCCACCATCACCCCGGTCATGCGCGAAAGAAGAGGCTGCAAATTCGAACCGATTGAAACAACCCATCCAATTGCGGGCACGCTCCCTGATCTCACGGTGATCTTTGGCGGAAGGCTCTTGGTACCTACCGATGATGGCAACTCTCACCTAGGGCACCATATAACAACGTTCAAACATTATGTATTTGTCCGTGGCCATCATCTTTGCCATCGTCGCCTGCGTTTCGATCCGAACATCCAACGTACGATCATCGGTGGTTGGGATAGCGGCGCACTAGATTAGGTCTTGATTTCGATAAATTATTTTTCCCAGCATGAAAACTGGATTGCGCGGATTCGCCCGGTCCGTCCTGCGAGACCACCGATCGCAACATGGTGGCGGCGGTGGCCGGCGGCCTCACAATAACGTTTGCTTTACTAGCCGGTGCCGGTCCGGGTGTTGAGGTGTGATTAATTCTGAATGGAGTCTGCGGGCTCCTGCCGGGAAAATTGTGCGCTAAACAACACTTAATTAGCACGTCGGAATCAAGTGTCATGGGTTTTGATTTCTCAATCCAGTTGAGAGTTGTTGTTTTGTTTTTTTTTTCGTTTTATCGAGGTGATCCAGTTACTTTCGGTAAAGGAATTATGCACACGTGCCAGACGTTGGTTACAGTTGGATGAATGGAACTTTTTTCTTTTTAGTTATGAAAACCGGGCCGTGGAATATTCATCTGATGCTAATGCAACCTCTCGGTTGGTGATTAAAACTGGATCAAATTGCTTGAAATTAATCATAGAGCTCAGCGGTATTTCAAACGGAATTCACTTGCCATTCTTCCGTTTGCAGATTTATGAGTCAATGGGACACAGAAGAATTAAATACCATCGATACGGACGTCGTCGCCATTTGGCCTGCGTCGTCCGCCGCATTCGGTATGCAAAACAGTTATGGGAAAAATCTTACTCAACCCTTTTCCTAGGCAGCGGCCCAGGCAGGAATCTATCCCAGGGATGAAATTATTATCTATTCATATCTCAAATTAAAACCCGCTTGCATCCCATAAATTGCCGCATATCAACAATGTTAATGCTGAGAAATATTGTCACTTGAATGGATGGAAAATAAATAAATAGTCCAGAATTGGACGCTAAACTCCCATTTTCTGCCTGGTTGGCATGAGCTACTGGTTTTCTGTGCCGCTGGGGCTGGAGATATGCTGGTTAGTAAGCAAGTGGCATTCGACCACGACTGACGACGACATACATATTATGGATGGGAGCTAATAGGAGATGAGTTGAAAAAAAGCCCATGCAATGAACGTGGAGCTACTGGTCTTTGGTATTCCTTCAGGGTGGATGATGATTAAATTAGATGGTAGAAAAGTATTTAAATATGCTTTTTTGCCAGAAAGAGGTTTATATTGAAAAAAATCCAATAGTTAATATTCAACGATAAAAATGCAAAAGGTTTCATGTGACCATAATAATGTACGGAAATTAAGATACCAGGATGTAACTAGAAATTAGAAGAAAAATTAGTATTTTCAATTAAATTCCAACTACCTTTACTTATCTTGACAGATACGCGTATTTCGTCTAGAATGTGCAGACTTCTTCAGTGTCTCAGAGTTAATAGTACGAGACATTGAAGAAGTCTGCACATTCTAGATGAAATACGCGTATCTGTCAAAATAAGCAAAGGTAGTTGGAATTAAATGGAAAATACTAATCATTCTTGTTATTTCTAGTTACAGATATTCCACTAAACAGCTCAAACCCTCTAGGATTCATACCAGGATGGATTATGAACGGTTCAAAGCTTCAAAAGGAACGGAATACGTATAATATACAATAGAGGAAAGGCTTGTAAGATAGAACAGCGCCACTTTTGACGTTCACAGCGACAAGTGTTAACCTCATTTTTTTACTATTCTTCAATTTTCATCTGCTTTTGGAGTGAATACACTCAATTGATTTAGCTCTTCCAGGTTTCAATGTTCGAAAGTGTTGGCATAATTAAAATAGCAATCATTTCTTGTGCTTTATAAGTGGAAATTTTTCATAGATAACAAAAGGTTAACATTTGTGTTGGCTAGCATTTTTGGTGTATTTTTATGATCCAAAGGCAATTCCAAACAAATCGAAAAGTAAAACAGTTTTTTTTATGTTTTGTGTTTATGGCGTCATGTTTGTAAGATGGAACACATTTTTTTCGTTTTAAAACATATGAATGATTTTTGACATTGCCATGGAATCAACAATAAATTGAAATATAACAATTCATTTTTTTAAATTGCAATTTTCGATGGATTTCGAACATCGGCCATAATTTTTTTTATGACTATAAATAATCAGTTTCGTGGGCAAACTTGGAGCCTTTTAGTTCTTCTTTCGAAAGATCATTGAAAAAATAAAAATATACATGTTACGAGCAAAAAACGAATGGTGTTCCATCTTACAAGCCATTTTTTGAAATTGCAATTTTTGATGGATTTCGAAAATACACCATAACTTTTTTTTAATGACTATAAATAATCGGTTTGTTGGAGCCTTTAAGTTCTTTTTTCGAAAAATGTCATTGGATTTGCGAAAAAATAAAAATTATGCATGTTACGAGCAAAACACGGATCGTGTTCCATCTTACAAGCCTTTTCTATATCCCTTTCGGGACGAACCCACACAATTGTGCGGGTTGACTAAAATAACTTAACATATATTATTCTGCTACAATATCAATGTTTTTCAAAAAAAAAAAAATGCATGTAAGTAATTGAACTATTGCTTATACTTTTATGTTTTTACATTGGTATTCGTTTATCGTGCATATAAAAGTCACAATGTTTGGTTAAACATGAGATAAACAAACCTCGTAAAACAAAAGAAAGTTTTATACGTCGTAGTTTTGTTGGTATTCGTTTTTTCTATGTATGCACGGGTAATAATCAGAAGAACAAGAGTTACTCTTCGAGATAGTGAAGAAAAAGTGTAAATTTATTCACATGCCAAGGATGTCTGGAGGGGCAAAGTGGGACCCGCACTATTGTGTGGGTGCCGTCCCTTACCCTGTCGATGTTCATTATATGATACATATGCTACCCAGTTCAATAATTTAGTCATTTTTAGTCAACCCGTGCTATTTCAGTATAACCTGTGTCAATAACAGGATCAATATCAATATTTTAATAAAATTTATATCTAATGAGAAACTATCAAAAAAAGATCTTATATTAAACTTGGAAACAATTTAGATTCTTTTGGAATTTACCATTGTCAAACTCTCCCTTCGTCATACCCTTAGTGCGGGATTGCCTAAATGTTTACATGGATCGTTACAGTTTCCAAACCCCACCCTCCTTCTCCTCGAAACGTGACGTAATTTATGGACGTCCCCCATTATTTTTTCAGATAAAGTTAGAAAACAGTATAACAATAGAGAAAGTAAACAAAGAAAGTAAACAAAGAAAGCCACTCTTTTGCAGATGGGACTTTTTGAAATATATCTCTCGAATTTGATCCATGTAAACAAACTTTCCAACAGACATTCAATCTGCAGCGGTGAATACGTCGTGCTATTGAAAAGGTAGTGCTTATTTTTCACTATTGATTTTACTTTAATAGCAGTATTGTGCATTAGAGATGGCAAAACGCCTTCGACGCAGTGCAGGGCAGAAATCAAGGATGAATTATGAGAGGATGTTGGAGGCTTTACTAGATTCCTCGGACCTAAGTGGCTTTTCTGATGAAGACGATGCCGTTGATCCATAGTACATTCCAGAGGTCATATATTCAGAGGTAAGGGAAAGTTCGGAGGAATCGGATGAAGCCGACAAAGAACTTGAAGATGTACACGCAACTGGCTCGAAGAGGAAACGAAACCCAGTTCCGGTCCCCAAATGGCAACAAAAATCTTTTGGAGATCACACGGTGCCGTTTGCCGGTAACGAATCTTCGTCCACCACTGCCAAAATCGATGAATTGGAAATCCGTCCTTTCGTGAGTTACTTCAAAGACTATTTCAGTGATGAATTTTTCAGCAACGCTGCGGAATACACCAACATGTATTCTAAAAAGGAAACAGGACATTCTATTCACACAACGCGTGCAGAACTGATGCGCTTCATTGGTGTTTATCTAATGATGGGATGCATTTCCTATCCACGACTAAAAATGTATTGGAAGGACTAGCCATACCCATTATTTCAGATACTATTTCACGGGACAGATTCCTTCAGCTGCGTAGATTTTTCCACCTCGTTGATGTAAGACCCCAATGCTAATAAGATATGGAAGATCCAGCCTATAATCGATGCGGTACATAAAGGCACATAAACCACGCCCAGAAGGTCTGAAGAATTTCGTTGTTGCTACATCGTCTGGTCTTGTCGTTGATTTTGAGATCAATCAAGGCAACACAACCCCCTTGCCAGACACAAGTCTGGAACTTGGGCCAGCTATCGTCCTACGATTGGTAGAAACACTACCTGAAGGTAGTTGCACTTATTTCGATCGTTATTTCACGACTATCCCGTTGCTTCTTAGGCGAATGAAACTGAATGGAATTGGTACTATAATGACAAATCGTGTGGAGGGAATATTATGGACTAAACCAAAGGAAATGGCCAGAGGAGCTAGCGCAGAGCATGTATCGCCAGACAATAAGGTTGTTATTGTTGAATGGATGGACAGCAACAAAGTAGTGATTGCCTCGACATGCTCTGGACTTAATCCTTCGTCCAAAGTTCAAAGATGGTCTAAAACGGATAAAGCATACTTTGATATTGACTGCCCTGCTGCTATTGTTGAGTACTTGGAAAACGATTCTTTGAGTTCGGAGCAGTTAACTCTTGGTTCCTCTACAATCATCACTGCAAAATGAAGTCAGTACCTCACCCTAAAGACCTGCTGGCTATGAGAATGGAATTAGCCGAAGCACTTATGACAACGGTGGACCCCGTTAGATTGGTTCTAAGCGACGACGAAGACGATTATAATCACCCACCGAAACCTTCAACATCAAAGCTGATTAGCCCTCCGCAAAAGATGCCTTCCGTAGTAAAGCGATATGACAGGGTGGATCACTTTCCTTCAATGGAAGCCTTGTTTTCTGCTCGTTGCAGCCGTGACGAGCATTGTGGAGGTCGCAGCCGCGTTCGTTGTTTTAAATGCAATGTCTATCTTTGCTTTTCAAAGACACGTAACTGTTTTTATAAATTCCATGTGCGATGAAATGATTCATAAATCATAAGTGTAACAATGCTATTCTGTATTTTGTGATGGATAATAAATTGGACAAATTATTACAAAATGTTTACCATTATTCTTATCTTGAAACGAACTTTTTTATAAATATTAATGCGTTCACCGTAGCACGGATGATAAGACGCAAGTGATGTTTAAAGGTAGATTGTTAAGTTTTAAATTGGATTGCTGGGTGGCATTAGTAAGTAGATATTTTTAGTATTTGAACTTCTGCATATTTGCATGTTTTAATGATTTTGAATTTGACCGTGTTTAATTTGGACATTATTTAATTTGATCCACGTTTATTTGCACGCCGTTCAAATTAAAAATATTCAAACTTTATTTAACAAAGTGAAGCGAAATGGAACACCGTGAAACGAAATGCAGAATCAAGTCAAAACGGCAATGAAAACAACCAGAAACTTGGTTTAAAGGTTACAAGAAGTTCAAAATTAAAATGAACCCCGTTAATATGAATGAGGTTCAAATAAGCGGGGGTCCACGGTATTTAATTAAACTCATGTATTTCAGTATACTTTTCAAAGGATCGTCCATAGAACACGTGGCCTTTTTTGGAGCTTCTAGATCTTTCCTCTTGTGGCCTCTTTTATATGGAAAATTGGCAAAATTGGTATGGACCATGTCCGCATATCTTCTCCCCCTTTAAAGGTCACGTGATTTATGGAAGGCCCTTTATGAGGAAGTGTTGTATCTTCAGCATGTTTTTTTGAAAGGTCAAGCTTTCTGTTGGAACTAATGAGTCAGTAATATTCTACACTTTTTTGAAACATTGGTGCGTTTTGCATACGTACGTTTGGCATAATGCGAATTATATGCCTTCTTTATAAGGCTCCATGTTTTGTATGAAACAACTTTATGCGATTCGTTCATTATTGTATCGGCCCATTTCTTGACAAGGCTGGATCTCCTGAAGATCTTTATTGAAAATTTAAATTTTATATTTTGTAAAGATTTTGAGGTGCTAATGATTGGAAAAATGTCCAATGTTACACACCTGCACCAACCCAAAGTAGCTATCCGAATAAACAGGCTATCCAAAAAACACGTAGGCCGATTTTTGAAAATATCAGCCTCCCAACTTTTCTACTCGCAGCACAGGATAATGTTTGCTGCGATTGCTGTTAATTATCTGAACAACCGTTGTTAGGCTCCAACACCAGAGTTGCTACATGACAACTGCGGTATAGATGTTGATACATCACAACTACTCCCCCTCTTAGTAACGTGGTTGTCGTAAAACTCGACTCGATCTGGTCACGTATGTTCCGTCCGCCTGTCGTTGACCAACTCGGGGCAATTCTTCAATTTCTTCAGCATAATCATCACCGTAAATTGAGTCGTCGCCAGCAGGGACTACATTCTCATTTTTGCTCCTAGCAACAGTTGAAGTACAGGTATTTCAGCAGTTGATGGCTCCTTCGTTTGATGTGTCCTAAACCTTCAACATTGCACTCGTACAACACCGCACCATGTTTCTTCATCACCGTGGCTCGCATCCAGGCTGGCTTCTTAGGATCACGATAATCTCTGGCATAAACGATTTCACCAACTCCGAATGCTACAGCTCTGGTCTGTTTTCGATCTTCATTTGCTTCACGCTGTCTTCTTCCAGGATCCGCTTTCAAGGCATCGAATCTTATCCGTATCTCCTTTCCAAACATCAGCTTGAAAGGGCTTTCGTTCGTCGTAGAATGTATCGTAGCACGATACATTTCAAGGAAAGACCACAAGTTTTGAACAACGGTCTTCCTTTGATTTTCCGAATCCGCAGATAGCTTCGATAACGCCGCCTTAATTGTTTTTACCGCATTTTCTGCTGCCCCGTTGGAACACGGGCTATGCTGTGCCGTTCGTAAATGTCTGATTCCTCTGTCCAGACAGAACTTCTTAAACTCTTCCGAGGAAAACGCCGTACCGTTGTCGGAGACCAGGGTAGAACAGCGTTTCAATTGTCTCGCTTGATGTCGAAATTCGCACTGGGAAGACCTCAATCCATTTGCTAAGACTGTCCACCGTCACAAGATAATCGGAACCTCTGAACTTGAAATGGCCGATATGAACACGATCGCCAGTCGAATTGGTAAGTCTCCACGGGGATATTGGATCGGTTCTCTCAGGTCACAACTGGATACAAGTTTCGCATCTTCTTCCGAGCTCTTCAATTTCCTTGTCCATAGACAGCCACCAAAAATATGACCGAACTAGGCTCTTCATCTAAACGATTCTCTGGTGTACCGAATGCAGCTCTGCCAGGATGCTCTTCCGTAACCTGACTGGAACAACGATGCGATACACCCATAGCAGGACACCTTCTTCAATGCTCATCTCTTCTCGTTAGAAATAAAATTTCTTGAGCTCTTCCTCCAGGATGTTTGATGGCCAGCCAGATTTCAAAAAATCCATAACATGGCTAATAATCTTGTCACGCCGACTTTCGACAACCAATTGTTTCCGCTTCACCAACGAACGAGTCTCCAACTCCAAGAAATTCAAGAAACTTGCCGGGTCCTTCTCAGCAAAATCACTGTCGGCTCCATATTTATCTTCGATGTCGTTTGACGGAAAACGTGAAAGAAAATCTGCTGGGATATTATCCACTCCTTTCACATGCTGGATCTTGTAGTTTAAACTAGTCAAAATACAGCCCAACGTTGAAGACGTCTCGCAGCTGTTTCTGGAACACCTTTTGTGCCGAACAAACCACTCAACGGCTTGTGATCGGTCATGGGAATGAAATGACGTCCAGCCAAGTAGCTGTAGAACTTGTTGACTCCGTAGTATATGGCCAACGCCTCCCGATCTATCGTTGAATGATTGTTCTCGTGCTTCTTATAGACTCTTGATGCAAACGAATTGGTCGCTCACTTTTATCGGGAAAACATGTGTAATAACTGCTCCGATTCCAGCATTCGACGCATCACAGTACAGCTTGATTGGAAGATCCCGATCGTAATGCGCCAACACTGAATCTCCCGCGATGAGCTTCTTCGTATTCTCGAACGCCAACTGTCGCTTCTTGGTCCACGAAAACTCGACGCCATCCTTAAGTATGTCGTTCAGCGGTTGCAGGTTTTTGGCGTAGTTACTAACAAGTCCCACAAAAGATCGGACCTCCTTAGTGTTCGATGGTTTCTGCACCTCCAAATTGGCCTTCACTTTACCTGGATCCTTGTGCAAACCATCCTTGTCGATGCAATGACCGAGGAATTGCACTTCTTTCTTTGAAAAATTCGCACTTCAGCAGCAGTCCGGCATCTTCTAAACGCTGCAAGACTTGGTCCAGGTTCTTCAAATGTTCCTCCGTGGTAGATCCGGTTACCATCACGTCATCAAGATAAATAACCGTTCCACGGCAACCTTGCAACACCCTCTCCAAAGTAGCTTGAAATACAGAACAGGCAGTCTTCGTGCCATATGGTAAACAATTCATCAGGAACACTCCTCGATGCGTGCTCCACGCCAAAAGCTTCCGTGTATCTTCCTCGACCTCCAACTGGTAATAAGCATTTTTCAGGTCTAAATTCGAAAAGTGTTTGCCTCCTTGTAATGCCGCAAAAATATCGTCGATGATAGGCAATGGATGATGGTCGTCCTTCAAAAACGGATTGACTGTAACGCGATGGTCATCACAGAGTCGAATCGATGAATCCTTCTTCAGGACGGGTACTACCGGTGTTCCCCATTCCACAACCGCCGTGGATGCTTTGGTGATAATTCCAGTCTGCTCCAAACGATCCAATTCGACTTCCACCTTCTCCTTGAAGGCTAAGGGCACTTTCCTGGGCTTGAAATATTTAGGCTTCTCCAACCAATGGCAGATGCACTTTCGTGTTCTTCAAACAGCCCAATTCTCCGTTGAAAACAGCTTCATGCTTGTTCAAAATCGTCTCGAGCTTCTTCGTGTGGTCTTTTGTTACAGCTAACGTACAAAAGTCAATCTTCAAACCCCTGCTGGACATGGTCGGTCACCATCCAAAACGAAAATTTCCTCCTTGAAAACATGATGCTTGTACTTCATCTGGGAAAAAAACTTTCCGACAGCACGAAAACCGCTACCGTTGTAGCACACGAACTCTTCTCGGACGTCAGTGTTCAATTTCGCATCGGGAAACAGCTTCAGAAACAATACCTTCGATATGGCGTTGACTGGACTTCCGGTATTCATTTCAAAATCATTCGGCTTCCGGTTAACAAAAATTTCCAGCAAAACGGGTGGAAGGAAATCTACCTTATTCAAACGCAGATGATTCACCTTCGGACTCCTCTTCTTTCCGTCCGAACTCTTTATTGAAGATGAATCTTTCGAGGGGCACACCTTGGCTAAATGTCCCTTCTTTCTGCAAATCTTGCAGATGTAGGTCTTGTACTGACACTTACGGAAGTCGTGGTCACCTTTTCCGCAAGCAAAGCACTTGAAATCTTCTTTCTTCTTCTTCTCGTTTACCGGCTGAATTCGATGAACCTCCAGCATTCCACGTTGAAAAATAGTGGATTCTTTTTCATCGCTAGCTTCACAAGATCGTCGAACGTTGCTGTGGCTCCTTCTTCAGATATACGTTCGAAAATGGGGCCTCGGAGTAATCCAACGACGAACATATTCTTGATGAACTCGTTCAAATTAGTTCCGAATTCACAATTGATCGCTAGCTTCTTCAACCGGGTGGTCCATTCAACAACCGTTTCACTGTCGCCTTGACGTGCTTCGAAAAATCTGCACCGCTCTCGAAAGACCACCACCGTAGGGGTAAACCGCTGGCGTAACAGTTCGCAGAGCTGGGCAAAAGTCTTCTTCTCTGGTTTGTCCAGGAAACACAGATTCTTGATTGTTTTATATACATACTTCCACAGAAACGGACGTAAGCAGGAACGCAGCTTGTCTCTCACCGTTGAGTTCTTAGGCCACGAAAAATATTTCAAGCCGTTCCTGGTAAAGTGGCCAGGAATCTCCGACGTTGAACTTCCCAAGTAACACAGCTTGTATTAAACAAGTTGAAAGTACTGTTAAATGACAAAAACAGGTTATAAATGTAGGTTTATAATACTTTATTTCATACTTTAATATGACGCAAAAAGCGCAAAAGTGAAGCCTTATAAAACATAAAATGGAAAAAAATATCCTCATACAAAAAAATAAAACACTGCCAAGCGTGGGATTTGAACACTAGGCCTTAGCGTGATAGGTTCGTAGCTTCTTTGCTAAGCCAACTCAGATTATTGAAAAGTAAACTCTGAGTATCTATGATATGCTTCCCGTTGGCAGTGAAACCACAATCTTGTAGACCAAATTCATCGTTATGAGAAAAAAGAACACGTTTTGCAAAACATATGCCCATAAAAGCTTGTCCTGTTTATGTATTATAAATATATGGAACCATGTTTTTAAGAACAATAATAAAGTATTAATCACTTGCAGCAGTAAAAAAAGGTATTTTTAGCTCGACCGTTTGTCAGAATGATAAAGAATACGAGAGATATAAACCGCTTCAAACTTGACATGTTTTGCAATACGTTTATAATACATTTATAATACAAACAATTATAAATCATTCAAAAAAGATGTTTTATGTGTTACTTGGGTTCGGTGGCTTCACGTTCATGGCGGAATCTTTTAGGTTTTTTTAGCTCCTCATCGCCAAACTGTGATGTCTTGAATTTGGAGAGTTCTGCTTTATTTGACGATCACTTATCAACTAACTTTTCTACTCGCAGCACAGGATGGATAACGTTTGCTGCGATTGCTGTTAATTATCTGAACAACCGTTGTTAGGCTCCAACACCAGAGTTGCAGGTAAGTTTTTTTTTCTGAACTTAGTTTCATTCTAAACTTCTGATAAGTCTCATCCTGAACTGAAAAGAAACTATCTCCAAGGTTATGGAAAGTTTTCTCCAGAGTTTCTAAGGAAACCCTCTTAAATTTTTAGGAAGAAAAAAATCTCAGAAATTTCTCAGAATAAATTACCCCGAAGTTCAGGAGAAAACTTCCAAAAAGTTCAGAAGAGGACTTTTTAGAACTTCAGAAAGAAACTTCGAACAAATGTTATGGAATTTTTTTAAAACTTCTGGAGAGAGGAGGACTTCTCAAAAGTTCAAGAAGGAAACTTTTGAGAAGTCCTCTTCTCTCTAGAATTTTTAAGAAAATTCCATAACATTTGTTCGAAATTTCTTTCTGAAGTTCTATAAAGTCCTCTTCTGAACTTTTTGGAAGTTTTCTCCTGAACTTCGGGGTAACTTATTTCTGAATTTCTGGGATTTTTTTTCTCACACTACTAGCAAGTACCCTCATTGTTTCTGGAATATTTCTTTCTGTTCTTTTGAGAGGTTTGTTTCTTAGCTTCGAAAAATTCTGGAATATTTTCTAGCACTTCTGGGAACTTTCAACTAATCTTTTGAGAATTTGTTTTTCGATATCTCTGGAACGTTTTTCCCTAAACTTCGGAGAAGTTCTCTCCTGAACTACTAGGACGTGACGTCTTGAGCTATGTGGAAGTTTGTTTCAAATTTTTTGAAAAATTATAGGTCGTGCCCTCCCTAATCAGCTCATTCTTAAACTCCGGGGAAGTTTATCTCTAAGTTTCTGCATCTGATATTCTTGGGAAAAACTAGAGATTCTCTGAAAAAAATGCCTGATTGTTCATAAAAAAATCTTAAAAGTTCCAGTTCTCCTCCTAAGAACTCATCTTCTTATAACTTCTTACTGAAGCTCTGATGAGTCCTTTTCTGATTTAAAAAAAAAGTTATCCCCTGAACTTCTGAGAAGTATGATCTTGAACTTCATACTTTATTTGGTCCTGATTTTTTTGCAATACTCCTGGCCAAACTTCTAACAAGTGCTCACTATATTTTGATAAGTTCTAACGTTTGTTTCAATAGCTCATCACTTTCACTGTTGTTTTGAGTCTCAGTGTGGAAAACTACTTGGCTTGAGAGCTAATGTTAGGATCGCAAAAGTTATAGTGTTCAAACGAGAAAATAATAAAATTTTTTTGGTATTCCAACTCAAAGCATCGATGGCCCAAATGAATCGACCTCTTGGCCAATTTTCTACCAGTTCTGATTAGCATTAGTTTTGTTGGCTTCACACCACAAAAATCTGTGGTGATGTTCATATTAATTTTAATCTGTCCAATGAGCCATTCAAACTGACGGTAATTTGTTTTGTTTTTAATAGGATTAGACATTTTTTTAATATATGTAAATTGTTTTTCTGCTTTTGCAACGGCAAAAAAATTGTTTAGTGTATTTCTTACCTTGCTTAGCCAATTACCGCTAACCGATGAAAAACACGTATCACAACAAACTTTAACTCGCCAAAATGTGACATATCAGTAACTAGTTTTCAAGCGGTCGATCGAGTCGACCAACTCGACAAAATTTCGTCGAGCTCGACATCTGAAATAGCAAAATAGATCTGTCGATTATAGTGACGGTCGACTCGACTTCTATAATTGGCCCCATAATCAACAAAGTGATCGTGTGTATGGCAAAAGTCTTGCCAATATTTCAAGAGATAAACTAGCTGTAGAACGCTATCAGAATGTATCGAAAATCATGGTATGGGGCGCCGTTTCACGAAAAGGAAAACTTCATCTTCTTTTCATAGAACCTAACTTAAAAATCAACACTGAATATTACATTGAGCAGGGTTTGGAAGAACCTTCTGCTTCCTCGTGCTTCAACGTTGTATGGGAATACACCATATTGTTTTCAACAGGACTGAGCTACAGCTCACAAGGCAAAGAAGACACAAGCGTGGTGCGCGGAAAATTTGCCCGATGTTTTGACAAGTGAAGATTGAACTGCATCTTTACCGGATCTCAACCCACCTGACTATTTTGCATATAGGCCTACAAAAAGGCTTACTTTAGATCGATTCAAGAATCATTTAGTTGATATTTGGAACCAAATTCCTCAGGATATCGTGCGTGCTAGCTGCGATGGGTTTACAAAGCGTTTTGAACAAAGTTATCAAGGAAAATGGTGAGAGATTCGAATTGAATTAATATGGTTTATTCCTATGACATGTCAAATGAAAAAGAAATGCCCTGATTTTGTTGATCTGTTTTGCTGTAGTTCCATTTTGTTTTAGTGACACCTATTGTGAGACACCCTGTAAGTCAACTGGTAAAGCGGTCGTTTTTCTGCAATTAGCATTGCGTAGGTAGATTTACCACCAGGTGGCAGGGTAATTGCATAACAAATCTCTTAAATCAGACAATATTTTTAATGCATACGTTAGCATCTTGTGAAAATTACATGTCAACCCATCGTGTTAACGATAAATACGGTGTCACACAAATTGTATCAGCTATAACGCATAAGTAGAACATTCCAACAACAAATGGAAAACGGAATGACAGAAAACTTATATCAATCATGAACTAGCACTGCGCGTAATGACTCAAATGGACCACTCGGTTCCTCCTCCCTGTCTTAACAACCACACAAACAATGCATGGCATTAAGAGTTGAGCATCGTCAATTATGTCATGAATAAACTTCGAAAACCAATCAGCAAGAATTAAAATTCACACATGCAACATTCCTCAACATTCCTTCTCGCGCACCGTTTTATGACAAAGAGACAAATAATTTATGAACCAATAAAATTGTTTTCTTGCCGATTTTATCTTCGCTCTGCATTGCTCACTTCGCCCGATGAGTCCCAATGAGTTCCCAACAAAGGCGCAATGAATAAGACGAATTGAAGAAAATGCCTAGCAGAAACAAATCGATTTATGATCCCGCAGTCAACGTGAGCATAAAGAATGAATATGCAAATTATTTCATTCACCAATTGTCGTTGGCTTCTATTTGTGATGCGAGCTCCGTTCGCGATTCGGCTGTTCCTCAAAGTGGGCATTCATTTATTCAATTCATTTCGTAACTGGAGCAAAAGATCGATGGGAATGTAAAATATTTACGACAGCAGGCAATAAGTTTCCAGGGTGTGTGACGAATTTGGCCTTCCTCACGGATGTATTTGATCCCTGGTCCCACTTGCAGCGCAGCAGCCCGCGGCCCATTTTATTGCCTGTCATCATTCACGCTCAAGGCAGCTCGTGTCGCTTCCCGAGTGAATAAATTACCAATTGATCGGCGAATCTATTCACCATTGAATTCAGCAGATTAGACTTCCATATAGCGCTTCAACATTGTTTCGATGCAGGCGCAGGCACAGGCGAGGCCCTGGCTGGATGGATGGATGGAAGAAGAATTGCAACCGAGCCGATGTGGTGTCTAGTTGAGCTTTTTCCTATAGGCTGCCTATATTTTATCACTGGAATTCCATCTAATCGGGCCTAAGACAATCGATAGGATGCGTCCTTTTCTCGTGATCGCAGGGCCGCTCTTTCAAGTACACGGTCATTGCATGAAATGCATCACTCACGGTCCCGGGACTCCGACTCCAAATAAGGGTTGCAACTCGTCAAGTAGCACCGGAGAACTCGACAGACACTCCGACGAAGAACGAAGCCTCGCAGCAGTTTTGTTCATGGTTTTTCAAAATTTGGATAGTCCAAAAGATTTTCCAAGGCAAACGGACCAGTCTAGGAATGGATGTGCTCAAAAAGCGAAACCTCACCTACGACCTCGGCAACCCGAACCGCGATGTCGTCATTGATGAGCCTCGGTAGATGCCGTGTGGAAAAAGTAGCACGTAACAGTTTAAAAATCAAGTGATTCCTCCAATAAGCTACATAAAACAAACTCCAGCATACAATGCAGCCACGATGGTTCCACGAGCAGCAGCATCACCGAGCGGTAAAGATCTTCGCTTGTTTCGTGTCAGGTTGAAACATAATAAAATAATGAACAGCGTGGGTGGTTGCCGACTAAACTGAGTACATTCTCAACCGAGAGGTGACCCTGCTGGATGTTAAGTGTAGTGCATTGCCGTTATATCCGGACGACGGTGGGACGACACGGGACGTGGAAAGGGGATTTGTTTGTAATTGGATTTACGTGATGATAATCAAACTGATTGGACCTGCGATGGAGAGACGTGAATTTGAAGGATAGTAAATACACTTCTTATTTGGGAAATCGAATACTAGTTTTATTTGCATAGTTGCCTACCCATCAACTTATTTAATCACGTTCAGCAAGAACCCCCGCATGGTTTTCTGCTCTGGAAAAATGAAATCCTCGTTTTCCCTCCTCAGAATGACGGCAATAAACGATTCCGTATGAATGCAGTAAAATAAATGAAAAAATCCAATGAGACTAGATTGCTTGAAATGAAAGGAGAACTAGGATGCGCTTCGCCCCTCACCAACGATGATCACCACACGAGATGATTATGATGATTACTATGAGGGGATTTTACAATTGCCCTCAACAACAAATTGACTACAATCTTGCGGTCGCGTTTTTGCCCGGGCATTGCGATGCCGTACGAGTTAAATGAGTTTATTAGATTTGCAGACGATTCTGGTTGAACTTTGCGTAATTTTCACATTATGAGCTAATAAAGTTCTTGGATTGCCTGTGTTGCTTTGAGTTGAAAGGGTTTATATTTATTTTGATTCGAATCCTTGGAAATGATTGGACAATGCGTAACATGGGTACTACAGTTACTTGCAGGTATGAGAAAGATCCCATTGTGATTCTTAACCTCTGGTTCAGTAACTTCTATCACTACCTCGCTGCGGTTCCAACTGGGGTACGAGAGTGAAATATTGGGGTAACTGGAGCATGTTTCTGAAGAGGTACGTACTACTCAATTGATCGCCAAACTAAGATTTTTTAATTCATATGAAATAACCCTTCTCCTAACCGATAAGGTGATCGATGTTACCTTGTCAGCACCTGGTTTCTGGAGTCAACTGCTGGTACGTATTGCTGAGCTTGTCGTTCCTGGGTTTGCCACATTCTGTTGCTGTATGCAGGATGCTACATATTCACTTCACTTTAAAAAAACACTATCACTAGCGTAGTATCAGGGATCAAGGGTATGCAGCTGAAAAGGAAGAAAAACTTCGTAACGTTAGTAACGCCTGCTCATGTAATCTAAATGGGGCTGTCACTTTTCCATGCGGAATAACCCAGTAAGAAAGGTTAGTCTAACAATAGTCTAATGTTAGTCGAACACGTTAGACTGTTCGTCGAACATTTTGTCTAACTTCCGCCTAATGTTAGACGTCTGTTAGACACATCTGAAACATAATGTTAGACGCTACTGGGTAAAAAAGCTTTTAGATAGTCTACCGATAGACTAAAATTAGGCGTAATTTAATACGCTTTTTTGGACCCCGTTAGACTAAGTTTTGCAATCAAAGTTTTATTGTCGGTTGTTGACACTCTGCAACACAAAACTTGGCACTTTTCGTACACTAGCAGAGTGAAAACAATCGACCATAAAACTTTGATTACTCACCTCTTTTTAAGCAGCATCCATCATAATAATATCCCGCTTTTCACGTTTGCTGATGCAAACCGTGCAAAAATCGTCGAATGGCAAATTGAAGCAATGACAGAGACAAAATTGCGACGCAGTTTATTCGAGCTTTTGCTGCCAGCGTTGCCATAATTATTTTCAATTATCTTTATATTGTGTCAAAAGAACTCTGATTACTAATGCATTAAAATTTTTGTATTCCTAATTTGGTTCTTCTGTGGTCCAGGCAGTTTTTTTAGGGTTATTTCGTTTTCCGTCATCCGGTCCCGCTGCATGCTTATTGGTTAATGGTTGCTCAACATTACTCAAGGTTGTTTTTTCGCGGAAGTTTGCATCGCAGGTATATAAAACATTAAACATTATATACCTATATTATCAACATATAATTTAAAACAATTATCAAGAATGTTGCAATAAACTAAATTTTACTACAAAAAAAAAACATAGTAACTAGAGATTAGAAAAAATATTAGTATTTTCCAAATTCAACTTCTGACAACTAGTCACTGGATTCACAAGAGATACGCGTATCTGCCAAGATAAGCAAAGGTAGTTGGAATTAAATGAAAAATACTGTTTTTTCTTCTAAATTCTAGATACAGGTATTCCACTAAACAGCTCAAACCCTCTAGGATGAAAAATAGTAGAAAAGCTCGCATTAGAATTGGTGCCTAGATTTTGTAAAAATATATTTTGTAATTTTTAATTATTGAAACTTTCATCGGCATTTTATAATTTTCTGTGCTTTCTTCTACTTTCGGAGCTCAAGCTACCCAAGTAACCACGATGCTGTAATAGCATGCATATATACGGCATATGTTTTACGTCTAGTGCATCATTGAAGTTGGATTAAAACTGAAAAGGGCCCCACTAAGATCGAACTAATGCTATATCTTTTGTAATGCCATAAGACATTGCTAAAGTAGCATTATTGTATTGATAATGCATCACTACATTCTTAAGCTAATGTAACGCTTTATTACTTGACAACTGTTGAATTGATGCGATCCCGCATTACCGATGTTGATTTTGGGTTGAATATGTGCAATAATATAATGCGTTTGGTTACTTGGGTAAATTGTAAATATTGTTTATACCGTTACTAGAATCTTTGTTATGGTTTGGATTCGTTGTGTTATTTTGACAGAATATTTTAAGGATTGTTCGTTGTGTGTTATGTTTTTTACGGATTGTTTATTTAGCTTGGGCCAATGTGCTGGTACTTGCTGAACCAATAACTATATCCATATTTTCTGGACTATCCAATCCTGGGGATATCCCTATATAATGTAATTCGATTTAAGGTAATCGAGACCTTGACTATTCAAAATGAGGACATTGCTTTTTTAATTAATTAGTAAACATTTTGGTCTTATGGCTTATATGAAAATTTCTCGTAACAGTAGTTCAAAGGCTTGTTAAAATGCCTCTTTACGTTGAATCGTTTTGGTTTTGATACAAATATTGTGACAAATTATTGAACATCTCGCTTTACGTTTTCCTACATTTGAATCTTGCGTACAGAGTAGTTGCAGGGCAGCCTATGATAAAAAAAGCCTTGAATAGTGTTTGGAATTATGGACCAAGTGTTCGTCATTTGATGCAGCAAAGCAAACCTAACATAAATTCACCAAATTAGAAGAATTAGTTTTTTATAAATTTGCATGAAATCGAAAGCCTGACAAACTATTAAAAGATCTATACATATATCACTACAATATTTTCTAATATAGCTTGGTTCATAGAGCAGTGTTGTAATTAGTCATTTCAATTGACAAATTTTACAATATTATGTAATGCCTCATCCAGACAACAAGCTATATTACGTGATATTGAGTTTCTGGAATTTAAATGACAAACATGATATTTTCAGTGAAAACTTAATGTATGAATGTTCATATAAAGAAAGACTGTATCAATTGGTAAATAGAAAGAATCATATTTACTCTCAAGTTCAAATAATACTCAATAATAAACATCATTCTAATATACCGATATTTCACTCTTACCTGACTCGTACGTCTTAGAAGTCAAGATTAGAGCAATACATTGTGAGCCCAATATAAGATCAATAATAATCAATAAAAATTATTGATGGTAATAAAACTCACCAACATCATACGTGATATTTAGATCGAACATTATAATTTATTTTCGAAAGTTTAAGTGAAAATTTACAAATCTTATGACTTTACTCTATAAAATAAGTTTTTTTCTTGAACTAAAAATCCTCTTCATAGTTTAAACAATATTTCAGACAGTGAAAGGCCAAATAACAATATGCTGAATACTAATAGAAAATTACCATTAGCTGTATGATCATTATTATACATTTTCCATTCATGTTGCAATCACCATTAAACGAATTATCCGTGCATAATGCTGGTGTAATGTAACAAACCATTCAAACTTTCAACAACCATAAATAGCGTTTTCTATACATGATAATGATTTAATAAACCAGAAATTAACTGTGCCGTATAGTATATCCATTGCTCATTCATTGAATGATATAACCAAGGAAAGATAGGAATTATGGTCACAATAAACAACAAAAACAGGAAACTATTTTAACAATACGTCATTATTTGTTTATTATCACAAAATGTATGACTCATGTTATAATACTGATCATTATAATATGTATTTGTTAGTGAGCAGTTTTATCGGTCAACGTGAAGGGTATGTTGCAATTTAATAAAGTCGATTTTACTTTCTAACTGAATTTTAATTCACTTGTTAACAGTATTGTTGACTTTAAAAATATACCTTTTATTAGTGTAGTTTATGCCAAAAACTTGGTATATAATGCAGATCGAGTGCAGATAATAAAATACTTTTCAATGACAATATGGCAAACATAAACAGTATGTGTTAATGTAGAGGTTGTATGGTGAAAAGGAGATTAAACTATTCGATAACAATAACATTAAATGTGATAATATATCTTACAATCGAAATATAGTTTAGACTATATAGCAAATTGTTTTTCGTTATGCGATAGTTTTGAATAAGCTGAAAAACTTTGAAAATCATTCCATTTATCATAGATAAAACTTCTGTAAAGAACATGGTTTTTTCCTTAAAGCAACAGATTATTCTAGAAGATATTTTTTCAAAAGCTTCTTTATACCGTTCTAGTTACATATCAAAGATGTAAAATTAAGTTATCGTAGAGCCCGCCCAGGTAACCAATAAGCATTAGCATATGCAGTGAATCAACCCTTAATCTGAATTTCAGATATAATAAGCGTTATACTAGCATTATATCAGCATCTTGAATGCTACCTGTTGTAAAGTTCGATTTCAAATGCTATTAAAATTCTTATAGCCTGTAATAAGCATTTCGAATTCAAAATATCATTAATGAAGCATTATCATAGCATTGCAGTTAAGCAACCGTATATTGGGCCAAAAGTGACATTTATGTTGCCTTTAAGGCGACTTAATTGCTTGATAGGCTGCCGTAAAGACACTTTGAAACTGCTTGTTGGTTACCTGGGTGGTTTGATGATTTCGGAAAAAATAGAACGTTTAATCAATATACCACTAAACGAAATAATTAAAATATATTTAAATAGTACTTATAAGCGCGCTAGTCTTCCATGGAAATAGTTGAGGTTCAGAAGTAAATGCAAATGTTAGGCTGAAATTACGAAAAAAAACTGACTCTTTAATGCTTGCCATGCTGCTCAAAATATATTGCTATGCAGAAATGAACCCAAAGTGTACTGCAATTATAAATTAAACACGATTACACAGTACACAATTTTAAGTCGCATCACCTTACTTCGCTATTGTCAAATTGACAACATTGTTCAGAGTACGCCAACCAGCGCCACCAGCAGACTGGTAAGATAGCAGTCTTTTGTGATCATATGAATCGTAGGTTAGTCGCATCCTCCATCCAGGTTGTCAACACACGATTTGAAACCCTTTTAAATTTATAGCCGAACGTATACATTTAAATACTGAAGAAGGCAAAGCTCAAATTCTGGTCTAAAAAGTATATTCGAGATTGGAGCTGTTGGAAGCAATAAATATGAATAATAAATCAAATTCATATAAAAACGATTTAACAACTGCTCTAGGTTTCTGAACTTATGTTTTAGTAGCAGGGATATAATCGAATAATGTCGAAAAATATTTTATCAGAGATGGTGTATGTTAGGCAAAGAAATGTGTAGGTCACTAAGGTTTGGTGCGTGAATGTACAGATAAATTGTAATTGCTCAGTAATCTTTTCAAAGTGCGTTTCAAAACATTACCAGAAATTTCCGTTTCAAGCTCTCAAGTAGCTCTGTTGAAATTCTGAATTGTTGTGTACAAAAATAAAAAGATTCATAGAATGATAGTTATTATAGGAAATATTGCTCTGAGCTAGTTATTTTTAAGTAACCTTTAAATCCTTCTCTGTAGTTGAGGAGCAATTAATCAATTCAAGCAAATGGCTATCTTAAAACATTCGTCTTGGCGAAAATTTCTGTAAAGATCTAGTTCTGAAATTATTTAATACCAAAGCAACCGTATGTTTAGGACCTGAAAATTATATAACATCCACTTAGAAGTGTTAATATGGCAAAATTAGTATTATTACTACCGTAAATTAATTACTTTGAAAATTAAATTAAATTCAGGAACAGGAATTAAAGCAGATGCTCTGGCAACGCTGAAATCCATGAGGCAGATCATGAAGCTTTAGGCCGGGCGCCCACTGAAGTGACGGAGATGAAACATCTTTATATATTTCAATATATCTTGTCAACATTTTCTCACGCCGTAAGGCTTCGACTCGATGTTTTGGAATGGTATGTGATGTCACACTTTCAAGTCATCGAGTCAGGAATCTCGACTTATTATGGTTGAGCTTACTGAGAAGAGAATGACAGCATAGCTTTACAATTTCCTCCTAAGAGCATGCAACTTGTGCAGAAAGCTTTATGTTGGTAACGTCTAACAAAGTTCTAACTACGTCTAACTCTAACATTTTTCTTGCTGGGAATATTCCGTTCGATAATTTCGCAAGGAAAACTGACATTTCACCCATACTTGAGCAGTTGTCAAAATTACTTCGGTAGAAATGGCGAAAATTACTTCAAGTCTTTACTTGTCAGCTGCATACTAAGCTTAAACCCAGTATAGACTTGAAGTAATTTTTGCCGTTTCTACCGAAGTAATTTTGACAACGGCTACAGTATGGGTGAAATGTCAATTATCCTTGCGGAATAATCGAACGGAATATTATTCCGTCAGGATAATTGACAGCCTCATTGAGATTACATGTTCAGGCGTTACTAACGTTACGAAGTTTGTCCTCCTCTCCAGCTGCACACAAGGTAGGTAATTCCGATTGTAAAATTATTTCTTGACTATTACTTGTCCTATCATTATGCATATTACTTTTGAGCTGCATACTAACCTTTGAGTTTGTACGACTCGCTCGCGTTTGCTACTAATAGTTTGAAAAAATAAGTGTTTTTATGTTTAATTTTTAATTGTTTAAGAAGTAATGAAGTAAAGCGTTGATTGAAATTTTCCTATTTTACAATCTACTATTGAATCTTCAGTACTTTATGATTATGACTTAAACATCATCTGAATCCAGTTAATTACATAGCCACTTTTCATCGGTGATTGCCGGCAAACATGCTTTTGCATATAAAAACTAATAAACGATACATTAAAAACTTAAAATCGTTCCACAAAAAACGCATTCACGACCCATAAAACTCTGGTCAATATCCATAATAAAATGGATATGATCCATAAAATTTATCAATGTGATCCATAATTTATACAAAATTTAGCTATAAAATGTCAAAAATGTACAGTTATATATCTAGGGTATGATCAATAAAATTGTACGGATTACCCATAAACATATAGCGAGTGTTTCATAAAAGGTTCAATATCATTCGTTAAAGTTGTATAATTGATCCTCAGAATGTAACATTTGTGCACTAAAATTCGTGCACATGATTCATAAATTATTGAAAATGTTCCATAAATAAATTGTCTATGATCCATAAAACAATGCATAATAATCTAAAAACTCATATAAATGATCCGTAGCAAATTGTTCTTATAGAAAATTTTCTCAGCTTCAATTTTTCCAAACATTGGTTTTCAGAAAAAAAAAAAAATCAAACAGCTCCTCAGTTAGACACACTATATTGTACAATATGACATAGTAGCCACGATTTGTTATGCTGTACTCCAAGTACTAGAAATATCAATGTAGCCTGCTGAGCAGTTGAGGATTGAAGAACTAAGGAAGTAGAAAGCGGTCGATGTTTCCGATATCGTCTTCAAGTTAACGACTGATTCAAGCATTTGCCCGGTATAATGCAAACGGAGGATGTTCTTTGTAGTTAGGTCCGACGAGCGATAGCGAGTTGGACGGAAAGCGTTTGCCCGGCATAATTCTATAAAAAAATCTTAAATAACAGTTTGATCAAGCCTTAAATTTGACATGTAGAGTAACTGTCCCCATATTAATCTCATTGTTCCTTTATTCATCCTACGATGAATCAAACAATTGGGCAGTTGAAGGATCAGTTTCGTTTTCTAATAATGTTTGCTTACTTTTAATAACAACAACAAACATTACTAACTAATCCTGTCACCTGTCCATTGTTTAATTGCAAGTAGGATGAATTGCAAAGTGATGAGATTAATATAGGAAAATCTTCCCTAGTTCTTTACATGCACGAGTTCTCTTTAACAAATTTATTGGGAAACATGTGTCGCAGTTGCGGTCGTAAAAGAACGTGAAATCGCGTAAGTAAATCAGCTCTCTGAAAAATTGAAAATCTTCTTAAAAGCAGTCCATCTTTAATAGCAATATTTGAGCCGCATAGCTAAAGAAACGAACATGTTAATAGATCTGAGTAGTAGCGCAGTCAAGGATCGATTTCCCCGTAGCCAAAATTAAAAAAAAATATAAACCCAACATTGTAATAATTCTGGCATAATTTATGGATCCTACATATTATTTTAAATGCCCAAAGTTTATTTCCTATGGGCCATATTTAGAAGCTTGTGGTTAATTTTTCAAAACTATCATGGATCATTGACGATTGGATCTATAATTTATTGATCATGTGTATATATTTAAGTTCCCAAACGTTACATTCTAAGGATCAATTTTACAACTTTAAGGAATGATATTGAACCTTTTATGGAACATTTGCTATATGTTTATGGGTAATCCGTACAATTTTATTGATCATACCCTAGATATATAACGGTACTTTTTTGACATTTTATTGCTAAATTTTATATAAATTACGGATCACATTGATAAATTTTATGGATCATATCCATTTTATTATGGATATTGACCAGAGTTTAATGGGTCATGAATACGTTTTTTATGGAATGAATTTCAATTTTTGATGGATCATTTCTTCAGTTTAAAGGTGCAAACTTAGAGCTGCCGTGATTGCCGGCAAGCAGCAGTGAAGCGTAAAATGAAAGGAACGAGGCAACATTTTCCTTCGAAGTGTTTTTGAGAATCGGACGAGGGAAGCTTATTGGTCACTGCGTTGTGAAATAAATAATAAATACATACATGTGTGCGTGTTATGTGTGGAGGTTTTCTTATTTGTCTTTTGTTTCAGGGCATAATTGATACAAATATTTTCATAAGTTTTTCCAGATTCGACAACAACAAGAGTTTGTTTTTCGAAATAAATAATATATGTTACGCTACTCTCTCTTTGGCCGCGAGATGATTGAATGAACGGTTCAAATGAAACAGATTATAAACTGTGGAGGATGAATAGCGCTACTGTTCGTCTTATTCTCACACATGAACATGTCGGGTATATAACTGTCACATATGCACAACATAAAAACCAGGAAAAGATAGTTTGCCAACCAAAAAGTAATGATTGCTTTACGAAAAATAATGATTGCTTTACGAAAATATAAATTTTTTTTTGTTCACAAATGGCTTTTAGGCCCTAATCATGAATTACTCGAGAATTGAGCTAAGATTTCGTACCGCGTCCAACAATAAACGCCAGTATTGTTTCGAACAGTTTTAATGAGCCATGAGTGAGACTTATTTAATAAAGTTTTGATACTTATTGTTTATGATTGTTGGTTAACACTTACCTTTATCTTTTCAAAAACTTACTAAAGCCCGATTCAAAGTAAATTTGGACGCAGTTAAGTGAGCTAACTCAAGAATTAAACAACATACACGGTTGATCAAAACATCAAACAAAAGGGTATTCATCAGCTTTTAAACGATGTATAACAAGTTATTACATTTCACCGTTTCGAACAAATTGTCGCATTTTACTTGGGATCGATGCCATCATGATCTGCACAATCACTGGTGACACTGTACCGGCGAACTGATTCCAATTTAAACGCATTTGTTGTGCATTTGTCACTTCTTTACCGCATCCTCGAAGTTTTCGCTGGACAATTGCCCAATATTGTTCGATCGGTCTGAACTCAGGGCAATTCTGAGGATTAATCTCTTTGGTGACGATTGTTAAAATTGTTTGCAGCTTAACATTCTAGTACCTCCTTAGAGTAGTAGCAGCTGGCATCTTGCCAAAGTATAACGTTGGTCTTGTGTTGCCGAATGAAGGGTGAAATCTGATTTTTCAGACAGTCTTTAATGTAAACCTTCGACGTCATTGTGTGAGATGTGACGAAAACCTTGGTTATTTGCCAAATCATTAGTTTCCGAGCAAATATATCAGCAAAAACAAATGTATACCTGAAAGAGACATCCCCACGACCAGTTGCCAAAATTTTAAATTTTCGTCCTGAGATTTGTTCATAATCCATTTTAACATATGTTTCGTCATCCATTAAAAAACTGTCATCAAATTTCGTCAAAACTCGTTCGTATAGTAATCGTTCTCGCTTTTTGGCCACTAAACATTGTTTCAGAGAGTGATTTGGATGTTTACTGGCACTAAAATATTCATATCTTTTTTCTTTCAAAAGGTTGTTACGCACGGTGGAAAAGTTGGAATCGTATTTCTTTGCCAAATCACGTATGGAGACCTGGGTTGCCTTTCACGTACATTAATACCTTTTGTTTCGGTCAGATAAAAGGGTAGGCACGTCTTGATAGCAGTAGTAACAGCATCTAGCTGAAATTTATTAAAAGTTAGATCACTGACATAATACAAAGGAATGCGGATTTACATATTCGTGTTCCTTTCTTACTTTGGTCTGAAACTGGCTTCTGACTACCGCTGACTACTTAACTAATAGTTGGGTACGTTTGATATACTGAATCCGCACTTTAGCCTCTATCAGTGATAATAACAAAGATTTAGGTTTAACAAATAGCATTAAGAAATATTTTACCGAATTTACCTTAACCTACAGTTTTAATTCATCTAGGTTAACTAACAAGTTTTAGGCGTATTATAAGTTCAATATTATAAATAAATCACTAATTCACGAGCAAAACAATTTCTTTTCGGTGCACTTCGCAATCAGTACAGACTTATGCTCCATGTGACAGCTGACCACGCTATTTCACTGACGTCTATGATGTCTGTCCGATTAACGTTTATGTATCGGGCGGTACTGAACTCACACTGATACTGCGGTACTGAACTCATTGCTCAGTGGTCCCGAAACACCTATTTATGAAAGATGCGCTGTGCTCTATCCACACTCAGAGTGTCCTTGTAACGTTTAATTACAAAACACTCCGTTGACTTTGGGAATTTTAAAACTTTTACTATTTTTGAGGCAGACCACGAAGGATTCTCTAGATGCTTGTGCACAATCAATTTTCTTTTCTCAAGTTTCATGATCCGTAATTTCGAGATGCGTTGAACAAACGAGAAAAACTTTTTACAAATTTTCGTAAATGAAACATCAACAAACACCTGTCAAACGTTTTCAGGGACGTGGTGGTGTATTAAACCGTGCGTCCATATTTACTTTGAATCGAGCTTTACCAAATCAGCATGCAGGGTGAGGTGAAGAAGGTTTTCCTGGCACATTAATTTGATTAATTTGTTTGATAGAAACAAACACGTCCACTCGTGGCCACTTCCTGGCCATCCAGAGACCGCACTTGGTGCCACTACGTCCGTCGCGCGGGAAAATCTCGTTATTGCTTTAGTAGTGCTGTGATTGTTCTCGCCACATCATCCAGCCATTTGGCGCCGTCGCTATAAGGAAAGTTGTAACCAGGTGGGAAATAATAGAAAATTGCACGGCTCTTTTCGGAGCTGTTCGTGGCCACTATCTACTACTACAGTGCCTAGGTGGATTTGTTCGAGCAGTTTTATGATTTATTGTCGTACATACCGTAAAATTCATTGTGGCAAAATATACCTGTGGCAATAAAATCAAGCCGGTTAATGCTAGAGGTTGTTCCAGTTGGCTGTACAAATAATTCAAGGCACTATTTGCCTAGGATAAGGTTAGTAGCTTTCCAAGTATCCAAATATCCAGTAGTCCGGTCTACCGTCGTCTATTTTTTGAATAGATTCAGCATCTTCGAAAGCCGTCTTTTGTTCCTGCGGCTATCATGGCAAACCTGGCTATTCTCGTTGCCACGAGGACCACGCTGCTCACTTCACTGGGTCGGGCAGAAGCATTCATCGAGAAATACGACGCTGAACGAGACCAAAGGCAAGTACCGCTTCGATTGAGTCATGTCGACAACATCCGGGCCAGCATAGAACCGATACAAGTAGAGTTAGAAGACTCAGCTACGACAGAGGAAGGTAGGGTAGCACATGCAGAGGTTCGTGCCGATTATGAAACTCGGCTTTTTGCAATAAAGACAAACTTGCTATCGAAAATACCTCCCACTTCTCTTAACGTACGCAAGCACTGTTCTGCTCAAACCAACTCCGCTCTCTCTGGGATCAAGCTTCCGGAATTCAACGGCGATTACCAGCAATGACTTACTTTCCGCGATACCTTCGTCGCTTTGATCCATTCGAATGCTGATGTACCGGATGTTCAAAAGTTTCGCTTCTTGAGGGCAGCTGTCAAGGGGGAAGCTGCTCAATTCATCGAAGCTATAGCAATCAGCTCGGCAAACTACAATTTGGCGTGGGATGCACTCAAAGGTCGGTATTCCAACGAGTATCTTATGAAGAAGCGTCATCTTCAAGCACTGTTCGACGTTCAGCGAATGAAGAAAGAAGGAGTCTGCATCTATGCTGCATGGTCTGGTTGACCAGTTCGAACGACACGTGCAAATCCTGAGGCAGCTGGGAGAACCTACTGATTCGTGGAGCACCATTCTCGAGCATCTACTCTGTACAAGGCTGCACGACGGTACGCTGAAGGTATGGGAGGACCATGCGTCCATATGGACGCTAAAAGTGGGAATGCATCAGCTGCAAACTTCCAAGCATCTCCTCCTATCGAGTTGACACATTACAAATTTCCTCCGACGCTTCGGAAACTGCTTTCGGAGCATGCATCTACGCCCGCTTTGAAGGCGCTCATGGGCGAGTTGGCATTTGTCTGCTGCCATTTAAATCACAACGTAGGGCCTGGATAGAGATAGAGAGAATTAGATTGAATGTTTATGTATAAGAAGACCAAATAATAATCTAGATTAGACCTAATATATACAAGTATTCAATACTTACGCCGAAAGCTGTTCATCTCGGTTCGATTTAATGTGAGTGGCAGCATAACTCAATACACTAACCGCACTGAAGGTCTCAATATCACACACAACGCTACCTTACGTAAGGTCGTAGCCTACCGATTTCAATTTCGACCATATAAATCTCACGTGAAAATGATTCGAAAGTGTGCAATTTTCACCTTTCCCACCACATTACCTCCACCTGGCAGAGATCAGCGATCAGCCGCGAAATAACCCCCTGAGAGTGACTTTTTGCATGAGAAGAGCGCAGAAGCACTGTGTGCCATAGGTAAACTACACACACACACACACATACACCCATCGCAATCAATATTCGAGGGATACGCTCCAGATGGAACAACCGACATTTATCTTCGAGTCACACGAACCTACATTTAAATTAAGCTTTCTTCTCAATTACCTTCCGAAGAGCACATGTGAGGCATTTTTGCCCGAGCCTCTCCCATCAACCGTCGGAATGGCGTTGAGCACCAGGACCAGTGGCCATCTGAGGCAGAGGATGACCATCCTTATAATTATAAATGATTTATTTAACATACACATCCAGCGGACAGTACGCGACCCGATCGTCCATCGTCGTAGGACCAAGAAGCATCTCTCTCCGTCCCTCAAACCGCGAGGGTAAAGTGCACAAGGGTAGACGAAAAACTCGAGCATTTAAATTTCATCTTACTCGTTCGTTATAATGTGGACCGCGAACAAGAGGTTTTCGTTGAATCATTGCAGAGCTCTGCTCACTTCTTTTCTTTCTCGGCCGAACAGTTCCATGGAGATCATCGGACCCGTTGCTGGTGGTCTCACGCAATAAAACGGCTAAATATAATATTTAAATTCGACAAAAATTGCACCGAGGGCGCCTTCTGGAAGGTACAAGGGGAAGCCGGGTGGAAGCGTGACCCGTGATACTTGCTCTTCTTATTTCACGCTGACCCAAAGTGGCCAAGTGGGAAATTAATAGGTGATGCTCCGGATGCCGATGGTTGACCGCAAAAGAGGTGCATTTTTCAGTGGTTTTGTCGGACTGCAATTTCAAAGCGAAACGCATCTCTGGAAGAGGGAAAAAAAAGTCGATCAAAAAATTTCATTACCCAAATTACACGCTTCATCGAACACGTTTAAAACAAAGTTAAATGCTAAATTTCCATGAAGAAAACATTCCGGCCCCAGCTGCAACTCCACATGGTTTTGCGTCAAAGCGGAACCCCTTGTGCCGAAAGCTTATAATAATAAAAGCAGAGCACTTTTTTTTATATTCTCCGAAATGAAGCCCCGCAAACTGGACACCAACAGGCAATAAAAATCTGAACGAAGTGAAAACGCGTCTTTTAATTAGATGGTGATACACCTCTCTGACGCTTCGCCGGTTGATCATGTTGTGCTCAACTCCTGCCGTCAAAACAATCATGAAAGCGCTTCAAAAACTCGTCAGCAGCCGAAGGATTGGTTTTTGGTGGCGCATAATCGTGCCTGATCACGACTCCTTTTTTTTTCCTGCGTTTTGACGTCGATCGGATTTCCAGTTTCGTACTGTTTTTTTTCTCTTTCTCTCTCTCGTTTATGTGGTGTTCTCTTCCACGCCACATCAGCCCTGTGGTAATTGTGGACCTTTATTGCCGAAAATAAAATATTTATCCTTTAATTTAAAATCAATTTTAGATTTCGATCTCACGTTTTTATTCAAACAATACATTTCATTTCGCTGTGGGACGTAACTGAGTTGCTGCGTCTTCACAGTTGATTTTCGCGGGATGCGCTTGTGACAATATGACGGTGCGAATAATTGGATTCGACGAGGTTGTTTTCCATGGGAGTCTAAAAGTAGCTGCCTACCAAAATTTGAGCCAATGCCGTTAAAATCGTATAGAGTTTCCACGTTTTACAAAATCTCGATAGTAAAGGAATATATATACAGGGTGTCTCGATCAAAATTTGGCCAAACAATAATGTGTGTGAGTCGAGCGAAGTTTTTATTAATAAGTCAAATTCTTTTTCTTTTCCAAGTTCAGTTAATACAGAATACAGGAGAAATATTCAGCTAAGCTTCGTTTATACCGACTGCGAATTGCCGGGTCCTTAGTTTAACACCTGCCATAAGATTTTGTGCGGTCTCCCTGTCAACTTTATTCGCCGCAGAACGCCAGTTTTCCTTGAACTGTTTTTCGTGCACAACAGCTTTTTGATTCTCCTCAAGGTTCCGCTTAACGATGGCCCAATATTGTTTGATTGTGCGGAGATCTGGCGGGTTGGGAGGGTTCTTGTCATTGAGCACTTGAACGTTTTTGGCAGGATACCACTCCATGGCATTTTTTCCGTAATGGCAAGATGCCAAATGCGGCCAAAATAGAATGGAACAATTGTGTCGCTTCAGAAAAGGTAGTAGACGTTTTTGTAGGCACTCGCTCAGATAAATTTCTTGGTTGACGGTCCCGGTCGCAATGCCAACGTTGCTCTTCGATTAAGGCATTTCCAAGCATGTTCAGACAGACAGACAGACAGACAGACAGACAGACAGACAGACAGACAGACAGACAGACAGAC